>SZWC01007589.1:18331-50990 GCA_023375785.1 Penium margaritaceum | reverse complement strand
CTCGCACTCGCACTCGCACTCGCACTCGCACTCGCACTCGCAAACACTTGCACTCGCAAACACTCGCACTCGCAAACACTCGCACTCGCAAACACTCGCACTCGCAAACACTCGCACTCGCAAACACTCGCACTCGCAAACACTCGCACTCGCAAACACTCGCACTCGCAAACACTCGCACTTGCACACGCACGCGCACGCGCACGCGCACGCGCACGCGCACTCGCACTCGCACTCGCACTCGCACTCGCACTCGCACTCGCACTCGCACTCGCACTCGCACTCGCACTCGCACTCGCACTCGCACTCGCACTCTCACTCGCACTCGTACTCGCACTCGCACTCGCACTCGCACTCGCACTCGCACTCTCACTCGCACTCGTACTCGCACTCGCACTCGCACTCAAGGATGGCAACATGGGTGCCTTATTTCACCCCAACGTGAATAAGGCGCTTCAAAATGAACTTTCCCTATTGAGGCTTCTGTGAGTTCCCAACCTATGGGCACCCATCAATTTCCATTTTGTCCAAATGAATAAGGCACGCCTTACTTTTAATCAAGGCGCGCCTTATTCCATCACTGCTCGCACTCTCACTCTCACTCTCACTCTCACTCTCACTCTCACTCACTCTCACTCTCACTCTCACTCTCACTCTCACTGTCACTCTCACTCTCACTCTCACTCTCTCTCACTCTCACTCTCACTCTCACTCTCACTCTCACTCTCACTCTCTCTCACTGTCACTCACACTCAAGAGGCTAGCAAAACATAACGCCAAGCCACGCCACAGCACTGCCGAGTCAGCTTCTGCATGCAAGGGTACCCTCGCACGTGGAGGGGAGAGGAAGAGAGGAATGTTCTCTAGGAGGGGTAGGGGCGGGGGGGGGGNCTGCGAGAAAGTGTTTGCCTACTGATCTTTCGAGCCGCGTCCGGCCGTTCCTTCTCCGCGAACACGAGGCGGCGGCGATCGCAGCGATGCGTGTGGCTGCGGATGAACACCCTCCGACGACTCAGCGCTGGAGGAGGCGACGGTGCGGGCGCACGTGCGTGAACTCGTGTGCGCGTGTGCGTGGGTGTTGGGGAGTGCGGGTATGTGTGGGTGTGGAGAGGGAAGGACTGGTTGTGATGTGCTTGTGCTGCTGCGTTGTGTACGACGGTTTCTTGCGCGCGGAGTGAATGGCAGTCGATGGAGCTTTCTTGCTGTACAAGGAGCCCGATGGAGAGAGGACCATTTGTAGGCGTTAGCGGCTGTGTGTGAGACGGCATGGAAGGCCAGAGCCAGCGCTGGGCGACGATGCGAGAGAGGCGCGCTGCGGTGCCGTCCGACTTGCGCCGCCGGAAGGAACCAGAGTGCTTGGGTCGTAGCCATGGAGGGGATGCGAACGGTGAAGGCGAAGGTGCGGCGTGGCCACACCACACCACACCACACCACGCGGCAACGGTGCTTCGGTCTGCTGTGGCCGCCAAGACGCACCAGCTGGAGTGTGTAGGTCCCGTCCGGAAATGCGCTTGGGCAAACGGTCGACCGTCGTCCTTCGCCACATGCGGTCGTGTGAGAGGCGACCGTCGCTGACCAAAACGTTGTCGCTGTGGTGACGGGCAACAACCGAGGACAAAAAATAGCGCACACGTTGACGAGGGTGCGTCGTGACAGAAAGAGACATTCTCATCGCATTGGCAGTTCAAGAAGCCCCGCGGAAACCACGAACCCCAGCGGCGCAGCGCGCAGACTGCTGACATGGCAGTCGAAAGTGGCAACGGGATTGACGTCATCAAGCAAGTTGAACATTTGGACCTGAACTCGTCAGGGCTCCCATTATAAGCCCTGGTGCTGTGGAACTGGTACGGAAGGTCTACCAGAGCACGAAACAAGCCTAATTCAAGAACCCGTTGGAACATTTCTGGAATCAAAAACGACTGAAAAAAAATTTCCCCTAAAAATATTTTAATATTTATTCTTTTTTTAACTTGGAATTCTACTTTATGAGATTTTCAAGACTTACGCCGAGCAAAAAGTGGGTGGTTCATGTTACGTACCAAACGTACACGAGTCCCTAATCTTTCCGAATGGACATCTCTGTTAAAAAAACAGCCCACAACGCTTCAGGACCCTGATTTTCACCCAGACGGCCGAGGGCAGCTCAGCCAATTGCCCTCGCCCTCCGGTGAACCATCCCGCACCTTCTCACAACTTCCACCCCTCTCGCAATTCCACGAAAAAATTTTCATGACCATTCGGTCGACTCCTCTTCGCATCCAGAAATATCGAGATTTATAAAGATACATCTCGCTTCTTTACCGTCGATCCTGGAAGCCCCCCAATGTCTCGGCGGAGCTTCTCGACTCCAACCGCTCACCATGCGACCCCACACACGTCGCTCGACAATCGACCCAACGACGCCGACAACGCCTCATTCGTAACTCGTCACTTGTATGTATATGTTTGATCATTTCGATACATCAAAGAACACTTACCGCTACTTATATATGTATCAAGTGCCCCAAATTCCAAATCGCATTCTGCCTAGCAACTTCTACGTGTTTATCATCTATGCTCCTTTCGGCATAACACTTGGTATCAAAGCACACTAATATTGGAGAGGCATCCAAGAACTTTACCCATCCGGAGAACTATTATGCACAAACCGTGAGAGGATCTCGCATGTCAAGACTTCGCAGACTTCGTGACTAATACATGAGGCGAGCGCAACCGACGGCTAGCAGTGGGTCTTTGGTGAAAATTTTGACGATGGAGGAGTAGAATGTGCCTGTCCATGCAAACCGTGATGCAAACGTCGGCGTAGTAGGCTCTGGCAGCTAGGTCAATCCCTACGGCTCCAACGACCAATCTTGTCGCGGATCCAACAGCGGTAAGCCAGCCGCCCCTATCGAGAGCCTGAACGACGAAAATAGGAATGACAGGTGACACCGGATGACACGCGTCGATGAACGAGGAACTGACAAACCGAATCTCTGCGCTTGAGGGGATCACGGGTCATCTGCTCCAACAACTCAACGTCGTGATGGAGGGAGGCTCTTTGCAACGCAAGCGCACGAGAAGCGGTGCTCGTTCAGAGAAATTTTGCAACACTGGAGGGAACCCAAAATTCGTCCGGCCCCTCCAGAGCCGTTTGCTCCTGCTAACTCTAAAGGACCGACGGTTCTGATGTGGTTGAGTAGTTTGGAGGTGTACCGCATTGTTGCTGGGGTCAACAATGAACAAAAAATATCAATGTCGTGGCCGCTCTTTTTCATGGCACGGTATTAAGTTTATGGCCTGATCTGAAGGCCATCCAACGGCAGAAGGAGACTGGCGGCCAACGGTGCCCGTCTCATATCGCCGACCGCGTGCGTTCTACCCTTGGAGCAGATCGACCCACAGTGGCAGGACGCGCTGACGGCACCAACTGACTGGAATGAATTCTCAAGCGCGATGCATGCACGATTCAGACGGATGAAGGAAAAATCTGACGCACCGTACAAGCTTCAGTGTCTCCGTCAGTAGTCCAGCGTGGCGCCGTACACGCGAAGATCTAGCAAGATCATCACTGGTGCAGATATTGCCCTTGACAAACTGTGTTTCTCTATAACATCGGCTTTAAGCGAGACATCTGGCGAGCACTTTCCATCTTCGGCATCCAAAAGGATTTGCTGTGGATGATCGCTGTAGCACAAAGGATCAACATCACTGACTACAACGCTCAGATGTAGGAATCTTACGGTTGGCGACCTCCAAACCACAATTATGGTGGAAACGGAAAAATCCAGTCCGAGGACTCGACTCCGATGGAAGTGGACACTATCGACAAGAGAGATACGCGCACGTGCTACAACTATGGAAATGTCGATCGATCGATCGCTCACAAAAGTCGGAGCAAGTAGCAAGCCAAAAAGGGGAGGAATACGTGGAAAAATGAGTCGGGAAATGGAAAAGGGCAGGAGTAAAAGGTGTGACTTTTTCTCTTGAGGAGCGATCTACGCCAAACGATCGCCCATCTGGAAGGCCTACAATGATGCGGAGGGTTTCTGAGATCGCAATGTTTGACGAGGGGTACAAAGACGACCAACCGGTGATGCTGCAAAAAGTCCAACCTCAAGGATGCAAAAGTAGCAGAACGGTACCGGCACTATTCAATGGAGGAACTTCTCACTGTTTCGTGAGTAATGACATGGTTTGCAAGCTGGGTTTGCAGACCGGACAAGGGTTGTTTGAAGGAAAAATAGTCGATGTGAGATTGCAAATACGGAGACACCAAGAACCACTACAACTATAGGTGGGAGATATGAGGAATGGAACGGTCTGTAGGTCGTGTCCGATAAGAGATCACAAAACCATTCTCGGATGAGATTTTGTACAGCGACAATGTTGGTAGGTGGACTGGAAGAGCGACAACGTCTACATGGAAATCGATGATGCCAAGCGACAACTTTTCCGTGCAGGACGGAAGACGACAGCTCACACATCACAGGTGGAAGCACAAGAGGAAGTCACGGTACACGAAAAGCGACAACGTGTACATCCGATATCGCTCAACATGGCTAAGTACTGCATATGAGGGGGGAGCTTGGTGTGGATCTTACATCTGGAGCCAATGGAGGAAGCAGAAGTGGCACTAGATGACTCATCAGCCTCATCAGCATCAACAAAGTTCACGGTGGTACCCGAAGAGTTCGCACCACTCATTCAAGAGCTTGCGAGCTTCTTCCCCGATGAACTCCTAAATACCCTACCACCTCAACGGGACATTGACCATTGCATCGAGCTGAAGCCGTGCAGCCGACCCACACTTCGAGGGGCCTATAGGATGAGCGATCAAGAACTATCTGAGCTATAAAAGCAAGTCAACGAGATGCTCTGTTAGGGGTTCATCCGCCCAACCACGTCACCATACACCGCACTAGTACTGTTCGAAAACAAAATCTGGTGAAATGCGGATGTGTGTGGAATATTGGGCGTTGAACGGCGCTACCCAAAAAACAATTACCCTCTTCCCCTAGTCGATGAACGTTTTGACCTAGTTTGAGGGGCTGGAATTTTCATCAAAATCAACTTTTGTAGCGGTTATCACCAGATTCGCGTGGCGGACGCTGACATCAAGAAGACGGTGTTCCGAACTCGCTACGGCCATTACGAGTTCACAGTGATGCTATTTGGACTTACGACTGTCCTGGTGATGTTCATGGCAGTGATGAACAACATTTTTTGCTCATACCTCGACGACTTAGTCGTGCTGTACCTCGACGTCATTGTGCTGTACAGGCGCACCATCAATGAGCTTGATGGACATTGTAGAAAATTTCTCAAAGTTTTACAAAGAGAGAACATTTTTGGAAAACTCTCAAAGTGTGACTTTGGTCGCTGTTCGATCGAGTTTTTGGGTCACATTGTCAACGGATGACGGATCGCCATGGATCCGAAAAAATTGGCAGCAGTCGCAGATTGGCCAACACCGACCAAAATTTAAGACGTTCAAATTTTCCTCAGCTTCTACAATTACTACCGACGCTCCATACGGGATTACCCTACAGTGTCAGCACCTCTCTCTGACCTCACTCGAAAAGAAAATGAGTGGCAGTGGTGAGGCAGCAAACAAGAAGCGTTCACTGCTTTACGGCACGCTCTGACCTCAGCACCAGCCCTAAGATTAACCAATCCAATGGTCGTCTACGTCATGGCTACGAACGCCTGAGATCAAGCCATCAGCGTAGTCTCCCGACAAAACCACGGCAACGGTGAGCAACCACTTGAATACATGTCTCAAAATTTACGAGGACCCGAACTCAACTACGCCATACACGATAAAGAAGTACTGGCTGCCGTACATGCATTTAAGACATTGCGGTGTTATGTGGAGTGCCGCCGATGCATCGTACGTACCGACCACCATGCATTGAAATACTTAAATATACACCCGATCCTCAGTCGACATCAAACTCGATGCATAGAGCTCCTTGAAACTAGGTTGGATTACGAAATCGAGTACAAGAAAGGAAAAATCAACCCATCAGATGCACTCAACCGTCGTCCAGATATAATGGCGAAAGCAGTAGCGCTATAGCTGTAGTGAGATCCGTATGTGGAGCGGCTTTCACACGAGGCTACGACCAGTATAGCGATTATGACAAGGCAAAAGTTTGGTACGACGCACCCTATTGGCGGCGACCATTCACTCGCCAGGTGGTTGTCTCCCCGAACGAAGAAGTTCGTCGCATGTTGCTCGAAGAATGCCATGACAATGCTCCAGGTGGACACTTTGGAGAGGACAAGACGAAGAAGCTGGCAGAAAACTACTAGTGGGACAAGATATAATCTGTCGTGGCCAACTTCTACAAATATTGTGACACGTGTCAGCGACAAAAATCCCGTCGCACGTGGCAACCCGGACTTCTGCAGTCGCTCCCCATTTCGACAGATCCATTGAGTCACACCTCCATGGACTTTGTCGCTCCCAGTCACACATGAGGGATGTGACACAATCCTCGTGGTTGTTGACAGATTTTCAAACATGTCCCATTTTATCCCAAAAACAACCACCGTTACCACCAAGGGAACAATATGGCTGTTTCTAAATAGCATCGTACGGCTACACGGTGTACCGAGAACCATCACAAGCAACAGGGACGGCCGATTCAGGAGCTGGTATTGGCACGAACTGATGACCCGCTACGGCAGCCGGATACAGCTATCAACAGCGTTCCATCCTCAAACCGACAGCCAAACCAAGCGGACCAATCAGGCGCTTAACACCTTCTTTGAACATTATGCGAATCCCATGGGACGGATTGGGCACAAAAGCTCGCAACCACCGAAATCGCATATGATTTGGTGATCTCCACTACAATGGGTGAAACTCCATTGAAAGTGGTGTATGGCAAACTTCCGGCTACACCAGCCGGATTACAGAGTCGAAGCAGCATTTCCGCAGTTGACGTCCAACGCCGGGACTTCTCCATCATCTGGGAGGAAACACGGCAGACACCCGCAAAGACGGAAGCAGCGATAAAATGATCTCCTCACAGGCATTGTGGCGACGATGTTTTCGTCGTCGGCGACAAAGTCCGTATTAGCTTGGCCAACATCAAACAGCAGGAAGCTGACCCTTCAAAGCTCAAACCCCGATGGTTGGGACTGTCTGAGATCGAGCGTATGCAAATCCCCATGGTTGCGCGACTTAAACTGCCCGACACTATGCAAGTTTATGCGTTGTTCTACATCAGTAGAATTAAGCAAGACCGAGACCCCAGAGAGAGCTTCCCAGAAGGGATGTCCCTCCCCCTCCTGTTCAAATAGATGAAGATACTGAATACATCATTGCAGAAATCCTTGGTCATCAATGACATAGCAAAACAATAGAGAATCTTGTCAAGTGACACGCCTCTGACGCTGCGATAATTGCTGGGAACCCTACAACAACCTTCGAGATGTCGATCACCTAATCAACAGCTATTACCGCCGTCATCGGGCCATATTTGTACGTGCACCGGGACGATGCGGCTAAAAGGGGGGAAAGTGTTACCCTATTGCTCTTGGATTTTAACGAATGGAAACTTGCAAAGTATAAAATCTATGAATTACACGACATTTTTGAGGTTTGAATTATTTTGGTAGTCCTTAATGGTCGAATCTGCATCAAATGGTACCTTGATTTCAACGTTTTATATGGAGAAAAACACCATTGAAGTTTGAAATCCCTTAGCATTTCACATAAAATCCGTGTTCAATCATTTATATGGTATGTAGAATTCATTGAACGAAAAAATGTATCATATTCAATCAACTAAAAAAACAATTAATATCAAAATCCAAGAGCAGTAGGATATGTACCAAACGTACATGAGTCCCTCATCTTTCCAAGTGGGTATCTCTATTGTTACACAAACAGCCCACCACACGTCAAGACCCCGATTTTCAACCCGACGGCTGAGGGCGATTCGACCAAATGCCCTCGTCCCCCGGTGAACCATCCCGAACCTTCTTACAACTTTGACCCCTATTAGGAATCCAAAACAGAATTTTCATGACCTTTCGGTCGACTTCTTGACGCATCGAAACATATCTCGATTTATAAATATGCATCTCGCATCCTTACCATCGATCCACGAAGCTCCCCAATTTCCCGGTGGAGCTTCTAGAATCCGACCACTCACAACGCGACCCCACACGAGTCGCTCAACAATCGACCCAACGACTCCGAGTATTCCATTTGTAAATGGACACTTGTATGCACATGTTTGATCATTTGACACTTGTCATCGAAATACACTTACCGTTGGTTTCAACTTGCTCAAGTGTCCCGAATTCCAAATCATGTTCTGCCTTGCAACTTCTACTCGTTCACCATCTATGCTCCATTCGGCAAAACATTTCATAGGTGTACCGGGATGGCCGGTTCGGCCCTACCTGCTCTCGCGAAAAGCAAGGGCTGGCCGGCGGCCAGCCCTTGCCTGCGAGGGCTGGCTGGTGGCCTGCCATGCGAAGGCCACCGGCCAACAGGCAGCCGGTCGGCTGGGTATCCGGTCACCCATCAGGTGACCGGCCGGCCATCCGCCGGACAGCCCCAGCCACCGAGGGGCCACCAAGACTCATGAGTGAAGTTGGTGGCCCCGCACTCTCGCCCATACTCTCCCCTCCTCACCGGTTGAGGAGAGACGGATGAGGGGAGGGGTTGAGAAAGAGAGAGGGCGAGCGACCGGCACAAGGGTGGACGCGAAATCGTCCAGCTTGCTTCGCACACGACGATTTTGCACTGTTGCATCAGAAGGTACCGAAGTCACAAATTATCACAGTTTTAATAGATTTCTCAGTAAAAACTTGTGCGAACCCACGAGTTTAGGGTATGCACCCCTTACGTGGGTCCCAAAACAATGGGGTGATGTTTATAACAAAAATGGGCCTTCGAAGACTCGAAATATTTGCGTCTCCCTGCTTAGGGTGGTTGATGACAATTGTTCCTCAGTTTTGGGAGGGGATGAACCCCTCATTCAGATAGAGATCCACATACTATGAAGTTTGACAAAAAACTCAGTGCAAGAGATGGAGACACAGCTGTAACAGTGGTTCTCAGATCCAAACAACCCTCCTAATAGACTTTGCAACGGTTCGAGCGACTACACAATATGTAAAACACAGCGAGGAGTTGCAATAGTAGTAACAAAAATGCCAAAGGGGGGTATGACGTCTCCTGTTACCCGTTTCAAGGAGCAAAAAGTGTGTTAGGATGCTCTTGAGGAGCTCTTCTTCATCCTCTTCATTCCTCCAGGCTTCCCCTTCCCCCTGGGGACTTGTTCAATTTTTGGGGGACGGGGTTGTGAGTGCCTCTTCCAAACCACGAACTTTCTCCCTCTTTTTAAGTTTCCCGCTCTCCTACTTCAACCGAAAATTAGGGTATTGTCCTAACATAAAACCAGGAACTCTCACAGCCTAAGAGGAAAAGAAAAAGGATGAAGGCGGCACTTTGGGAATTTTTGGAGGCCGCACCATTGTCGTGGACTACAGGGGAGACGCCTCTAAAGAGGCGGAAGGCATGCCAAGAGGACTCAAGGGGAGACCAAGGATGACAGGAAGACAAGAAAGAAGGCAAGAATTGTGAGGGAGGAGCATGAGAGGGTGAGAACTCTAAGTTAAAGTTACTCTCCTCCCTTCTCCACCATATGAGTGATGCTCAAGTTTGCATTTCTTCCTAGGACATATATCCTACTGCTCTTGGATTTCAAGGAATGGAAACTTGCAAATTATAAAATCTATGAATTAGACGAGATTTTTTAGGTTTGAATTATTTTGGTAGTCCTTAATGGTCAAAACTGTATCAAATGGTACCTTGATTTCAACGTTTTATATAGAGAAAAACACCATTGAAGTTTGAAATCCATTAGCCTTTCACATCAAATTTGTGTTCAATTATTTATATGGTATGTAGAATTCATTGAATGAAAAATGTATCACATTCAATCAACTCAAAAAACAATTAATATCGAAATCCAAGAGCAGTAGGGTAGCTTGCCTTGTGTGGTGAGTCACGGATTAGGATTTCTCCTAGAATCCACATGATAAGGCCAACCGTGGCAGCGGAGAAAAATAGTACTTTTCTGCCGCATGATTGTGCTGACCGTGACAGCCTAAAAAGATAGAAATAAATTTTATTATGGCCTCACCGATCATGATAGGAAGGTAAATTCGGGAGGCGGCACCTTCCCGAGGTCGTGGGGTGACACTTACAATGGTCTTTGCATGCTAGTTGCAAGTACCAAACTATTAAAGACCAAGAAGGGTAACGTGGTGACGACCTCACTACACGCCCTCAGTGGACTCCAAGTTTTTGGAGCTACCGCCGTGAGCACTGCTGTAAAACCAAAGGTAACCGTACCGCCATTGGCAACCGGCACCAAACTTGGCGACACCGAGGGACGTGCAGAAGTCAAGAAACTGCTTGAAAAGCACTTCTTCTTCTCTCTTGTGCTCTACGACAATGGGACGACATTGAGGAGGACCACCCAAGCGTGGATCCTAATACAAAGCATGATGCCGACAAGGACAAAGCCGACAAGGATCACGATTATTGTCATTCTGGTGTGGCAAACTCGAGTCGATCGCTCGAGAAGGGCAAGACTCTCGCTGGGCATGGTGAACCTACCGACAAAATTGACTGTATTGACACCACCAACGGCGCCGAAAACAGCCGCAGAGGAAGTTCCCACGAGTAAGAGCCGGACGACATCATCGCGAAAGCAACTCGCAATGACCGCTGGAGGCTTGGTGAGTTGGTTGCCGAGGCGGCAAGCCGACTCAAGATCACCACCGACGATGGAGGTGTGGCAGCACCCAAAGGAGTGGGGGCAGACCCCCTTTCTTACGATGTGGCCGCAATGGGGCAGACCAACATTCACTCGAGCATCGTCGTTGACGTTAGGTTCCTCTAGAGGTGGGTCTACTCGGAGGCATGTACGTGAACCGTACCCTCCTGTAGTGAGTAAAATTGCATGGACAGCTCGAGGCCCTTATGGATATTTCCGACGCTTTGACGACATCAGACCTGAAGTTCACATTTGCAAACCTGCTGGCCCACGCGAAGCAAAGCATCACGGACCTCGACCGTGATTGCCAAGTACAACGCCTGGCCACTCATGAGACAAGCCCCCAATGTGACAATCGCTCATGCAGCAGTGATCGCACCCGGCTGCAAGCACTGATGCCATCACCAGCGGCAACGACGACTAGCCTATGTCGATGACTTTTAGGGCCGGTCATGAACTCGTTGTTCCTCCACAACGTGGAGATCTTCCAAAAGGGCGTGAAGCTGACTGACTGGCTGAATTGCATATAGCATGTCGTGCCTGTCCACAAGGTACCACTAGGTCAGTGGAGCAACCTCGCCATGACGCGACTTGAGGACAAGCTATTCAAGTACGTGGTCAAGGAGTGGGGCACGTAGCAGCCACACCTTGAGTAGCAGTCCATGCTGTAGGAGGCCTTCTACGTTATCATGCCTCAAATGTGTACCCAACGTGAGGAGGCAGAACGTGCCTTCTACAACATCAAGGTTGTTCATGCAGATGGGTATCTCGCTAAGGCCTACTTGAGTGAGTTCATCACACTCATGGAGAAAGCTGGAAGCTATACAGAGGGCGATGGGACCGAGATCTTCAAGTACCCAGAGTGCTTGATATTGGAGTACTTGCGTGATGGTTTGGCTAGCGAGAAGCAAAAGGGCAAGACCACCACAACGGCAACTGGCCAACCTTAGACAAGCTAGAGGGTGTTGTGCGACTACATGAGCAATGTGTATTCAACAAACCCGAAACACTACGCTGATGCACAGCCGAAAGCCCATGCACAACAGGGCAGAGACATGCGCATAGAAGTTGTAGGGACTAGTGGATCAGCTGGAAAGCGGGCCATGGCCAAGGGAAAGCAGCCTGCAAACCCTTTAGCCAAGAAGGCCGGTGGGCACAAGGTTCCCAACAAAAAACGTGGGCACAACAATGACGAGATACAAGTTGCACATGAGCGTCACAATGCAGCCTTCCGTGATGGGCTCTGCCACAACCATATGCAGCGTCGCCACTTTAGGGCCTAGTTTCCTGAGGCTGCCGGTGGTGGGCAAGCAGTAGTGGCATTGGCCGCAGCCATGGTACCTCGTGGAGATGGTGTAGTAGGAGGCCGCGGATTGGGTAGTGGACAGGGCCGTGGTTGCAACAACGAGCCCGGCCGTGGTAACGGACAGGGCCATGGCGGGTTGCCCCCCATCCCTGAGTGATGTTAGTGGGGACTACTCAAGGGAATAACCAGAGCAAAAGTGTAATTCCATGTTTTCAAATGAGGATGTTAAAAGTATTAAGTCTTTTACGAGTTCAAACTTCTCTGTTATTTTCTCCCCTCTTGTTGCCTGATTCTACACATAATGACTAGCATTGCGGACTAAACCTTGCATCTCTAGACGATATGTATGATCGTACATGCTTAGTGGTGGCAAGAATGATCGCTTAAATAGAGTTTTCTGATGCAGTGATTGAAGCAAACACCCTCATAGCAACGATTTAAATCAGGTTCGCGATACTTTTGGTCGATGATTTCGACCGTTTTAGCTTTAGAGACTTGAAGGTGCTAGCAAGAATTAACACGTACCCATAAGATGTGGAATTGGGTAGGCGAATCATGGTAGCTGTGGCGTCCGTCATACACATTCGGTGTTTATCACAAACTCGGCTTGCTTTTGTTGAGCCTGTTCACCCAGAGAAGTGGAGATAATACGATGATGCACTTCAAATGACACGGAGTTGGTGCTGCCTTGAACGTACTAGCTCACAATAGAGGGGATGAATCCTTTGTTAGCCTTGAATTTACCCGAAAAGTGGGCCTGAATTATTAGGCATGAAATGGTACACTTTTTGTGAGTGACAACCACACTATATTTGTGATCGGTACCTGTGTAGCAAAAATTTGCATTCAAGATTACATTTAAAGTGTCACATTGAAGGTACTCAACCTTCTTGAATCATTTGACATCGTGCTAGGTGATCCATATTTCCGCAATAACGTGGCTCTGATGTGCTTTGAATCAAAGTGCTTGATTCTTTGAAAGGGATGGCATCACTTCATGTTTGTGTCACGTAGACTACGAGTGCTGAACAAGCCAACGGTGAAAAACTGATTAACTTTGCCGTGGATTGAGGACCTGTTTGACCAAATCTAAGAGGCAAAAGTCTTTTAGTCTTTGGATTTGTCTCAAGGGTACCATCAACTCCGTATCATGAAAGATAATGTACCCAAAACAACATTTCAAACGCACACCGGACACTATCAATTATGAGTTATGTGCTTTGGGATAAGGAACGCCCCATCAACCTTCCGAGGAGAAATGAACTAAGTAGTTGCCAACTTGGCCAATTTGTATCGGTTTACTTGGATGACATATTGGTTTTCTATATTTCCATTACTTCAGGAGTAAAAGTTCTATGCAAAAGTGAGCAACTGCAGGTTTTCTCAAGGTGAACACGGATACCTTAAACACATAGTCAACAAGGATGGCATCTCTGTCAATCCACAAAAGGTCCAAGCTATGGTGGATTGGGCGCACTTGTTGATTGGACATCTAACTGTGAGAATTCCTGTTTTAAAATCAAAGAGCTTCTATCCACAATGCATGTATCAGCCCTTCAAAACCCATTGCAACCCTTGGAGGTGCGATGTGATGTGTCGGTGGTAGGTATTGGAGCAGTCCTCATGCAGAATGGTCACATAGTTGCGTATGAAAGCCAGAAGCTCATCCCTGCGAAGACGCGGTTGTCAATGTGCCAGATAGCAACGATCTACAAAATGGGTCCCGACATGGGAGACCACCAACCGCTCTTGGTATTTCAACCAAGATAACGTATCACCCTCGAACGATGGATCCACACGTAAGGTTCGTTCGGTTTGCAACCTCACAAAGTCCACATGAAGGTTTTTAGTGTCTACCCTTGGTTGTACACTCTGTGAGGAGTCTCAAAGGCAAGAACTGTAAATGGATGCATGCAGGGCAGAGGCTTTTATACATACAGAGCATTGCTAATGCTTCTGCTCATAGTGGCTCCACAGGAACCAACCCCAGCCTACAGTCCTACTTGGCGCGTCCTAAGACCGCCAAGTGTCATCCTCAAGCCAGGCTCTAGTAAGCTTCCTAGAAGCTTCTTGTCCCATTTTGGGCCACAAAGAAAACTGCGGCTGCCACGGGATTCAGCCCGCGACCCATGAGCTCTGGCGCCTGTCCCAACTAGGCCACGATGTTGTGTTTCCTATGATGATCTCCAGGGGACAAACCCATTATGGACAGTGCATTCCTGGCCTATGTCAGAACAGACCAAGGGGACGTACTCCACAGAGCAGTGCATGCCTTGTCTTTCCCTGCAACCAGCCAGCTAGCCAGTGGACAAGGTGCATACCATTCAACAAATCTCTCCCTTACACCTCTGTCCATCTGTCGCTCATTGGGCTCCATCGATGCCTTGGGGTCACCCTTCCTCTGCCGCACTTCTCCTTCCGAATCCACGAATGCTTTCATAGTACAAGTCACTCTCCAACGGCTTGGTCATGCACTCAGTAAGCATGCTCTTGGTTCCACAGTGCTGCAAGTCCACCACGTTCTTCATGACCAGGTCACGTCAGTAGTGGTAACGTATGTCGATGTGCTTCGTTCACTCGGGGATGATCTCATCTTCAGAAATCAAGATGGCGCTCATGTTGTCCATGTGTACAACCGTGGCATCCTTCTGTGGCAGTGTCATTTCGCCAAGCAAGCTACACAGCCACTAAGTCTCCTTGCACAACTCAGACATTGCAACGTACTCCGTCTCAGCTGTGGACACAGAAACACAATCCTGGTTCCTATCGGCCCATGAGATGGCAGTGCCATTCAAGGTGCACACGTATCCAGAGTTGGATTTCCGGTCGTCGAGATTTCCTCCCCAGTCCGCGTCAGTGTAGCACTTCAGGCGGAGGGGGTCCGTAGCTTCTTGGCCTCCAAGAATGAGGTCCATGTGATGTGCCTGCTGTAGGTAGCGCACCATGCGCTTGACTGCCTGCCAATGTTGTGGCCTAGGGTTGGCCACGAACCTGCTTACTTGTCCCACAGCATAGCAGATGTCCGGACGAGTACCTACCATGGCGTACATGCTGTTGCCCACGGCGGACTGGTAGGGGATTTCTTGCATCTCCCTTTGTTGTGCTTCATTGTTTGGTGAAATAGAGGCCTTCAATTTTGCATCGGTTGTCATTGGGGTGCTGACAGGTTTGCAGTCTTCTATGTGATTGCGCTTTAGTACCTCACCGATGTATTTGGTTTAGTTGAGTTCGATGGTGCCCGCTGATCGGTTGCGGTGGATGGCGATCCCGAGGTAGTACTCTAGAGGACCCATGTCCTTCACTTGAACCGTTTGCTGAGGTCAGACTTCAGCTCATCCAGCAGCTCGACCGAAGAAGAGCAGATGATCAGATCATCCACATACAGTACAACGCGCATGAGCCCACTCCCATCATCGCGCACATACATGCTCAGACCATTTTGGCAATGCGCGAAGGAGAGACCGATCATGGTCATGGTGAAATCGTTTATCTCTTTGTACCATATCCTTGGGGCCTGTTTCAGCTCGTAGAACGCTTTCACCAACTTGCACACATTGCCCTCAGGAGCTTTGACTCCTTCGGGCACCTCCATCAGCACTTCCTTGTCAAGCTTCCCATAGAGGAAAGCTGTCGTGACGTCCATCTGGTATATCTCCAGGTTCTTTGTAGCTTCGATTGCAAGGAGAGAGTGGATGGAGGCAAATTTCACGACAGGCATGAACGTCTTGTTGTAGTCAGAGACCCGGGCGTTGAGAGAAGCCCTTTGCCACTACCCCCACCTTGAACTTTTTGATTTTTCCGTCTTGCTCTTTCTGCACTCGGAGGACCCACTTGGATCCCACCACATGGGCCTTGTTGGGTCTATCCACCAGCACCCACGTTCCATTCTTGGCAATGGACGTGAGCTCGTTGTCCACTGCCTCCTTCCACTTGGCCACATCTGGGCCATTCATCGCCTTTGCCACTGTGGATGGCTCTCCCTGAGCCATGCACGACCAGCTAAGGCCAGTCCAATCGTCCTCATGCAGCAAAGGTGCTTCCTTTGGTCGGAAACTGTGCCGGGGTACTGGTGCGGCTTCTTGCTTTGCTGGTGCTTCCATAGGTGGTGGTGTATCGTCCTCGTCGTCGTGGTCGTCAGAAGAGTCATCAGAATCCAATTCAGACTCGGAAGCCCCGGACTCGGAAGCCTCGGTATCCGCATCCATGTCAGATGCTACATCATCCTCTGCAGCTACTTTCCCATTCCCACCACCTGCTGGCAAAGCGAGCCCGTTGTTGGGTGCTTGGCCTCCGGACTCAAGCAACTCTATCCAATCTCCCCCTTTCTTTCCCGACCATGCTTCTTGTGGGGTCTTCAGCTGCTTGTCCTGCTCTTTTCCACGCTTCCGCAAGGCTGTTGCTGGTGTGAGGTTTAAGAGGTAGCAGACCGTTGTTGCAGCTTCAGCCCGAAAGTGAGGTGGGTGCTTGGCGTCGGAGAGCATGCTTCGTACCCTGCCGAGTAGGGTCTGGTTCATCCTCTCGGCCACGCCATTGTTTTAGGGGCTGTAAGGGGTGGTTTTCTCATGGCCGATCACATGAAGCTTGAGCCAAGGCTTGCATGCCTCGTACTCACCCCCGTTGTCACTTTGGAGCGTCTTCACCTTTTTGGACGTTTGCCGCTCTACAATGGCGACGAAATCCAGGATATTCTCCTTGACGTCTCCCTTTGTTTTGAGGAAGTAGATTCATAACTTGCGGTTGTGGTCGTTGATGAAGGTCAGGAAGTATTTGGTTCCTCCGTTAGACGTCGTGCGAAAGGGTCCGTACACGTCACTATGGATCAGGTCCAAGACATTCTCCGCTTGTTGACCTCCTCTCCCAAACGGCTTCTTCTTTGCCTTTGCTTGGAGGCATGGTTCACACAATGTACACGCTTCTTCATGCTTCTTGATGCAGCCTTCCAATCCGCGGACTACCTCTTGCTCCTGCACCTTCTGCAGCGTGCTGTTGGCCATGTGGCCAAATTGCAGGTGCCATAGCTCCGCGTCGGTGTCCTTGGTTGATGTGGCGACTGTAGCGGTTGCCGGTGGTGCATCCTTTGGTTTCGGTGCCACTATCTTGGTGGCACATGCCAGTCCCTCATCCAACATCTTGGTGACTTTGGTTTGAAGCATGCCGAGGCCGTCGACTCTTGGAACTTGAAGCATGAGGTCGTCTTTGGTGTACAAAAGTTTTTATGTCCTCATTTTTAGGGCTATGGCTTCCTTGTTGGTAAACACCACTGTTATTTTGTTGTCGGTGATTTGTGAGACCGATTGTACGTTCGTTGTGAAGGAGGACATGCACACCACCTTTTGAATATTGACCGCCTTCTCCGCACTTTTCACGTGATCACCTTGTCCCCTTCGCCCATAGCTTGGACGTCGCCGCCGTTTGCACACTTGATGCGCACGTCAGATTTGGCCAAGGAGAAAAATCCACCCTTCTCTTTTGATGAGTGGTGGTTGGTGCCCAAGTCAAGGGCGAATGCCCCTGGCCAAAGGAGGGCTGCCTCCTTCATGGGCAACCCTTCAGCCATCATGTTGGTAAGATCCGTCTTCTCCTTCCCACCTTTGTTCTCGCCTTCTTTCTTGGGACTACGACAGTCCCTAGCCCAGTGCTCAGCCTTGCCACAGTTGTGACAGCTGTTGGGCTTCTTGGAACTCTTCCCGCCACCATTGCCTTTCACTCCACCACCACCTCTTCCGCTGTTGCCTTGACTGGAGCGAGAGCTTGCACTTTGTCCACCGAAGTGAGAGGCATAGGCTGAGATGTTTGCCTCACTTCCACTGCGTTGCATGGACTTGTTGCGGACGTGTTCGACGACGGCCTCATACGTCAGACCTGCCTCCTTCCTACTGCCAAATACAGTGATCAAAGACCCCAGCTTTCCGGCAACGTCATCAAAAGGATCATAGCACACATGTTGGAGTCGAGATTCCATTCCATTTGCTGGACCTCTTGCAGCACGTTGTTTAACGACTGCAAAAATACGGGTATCGATTCTCCTTCGATCACCCTCATTATCATCAACCTTTGAAAGGTGAAGAGTTGGTTTGCTAGGGAATTTGATTGATGCACGCGTGAGAGTTTTGCGTAGGCCTCAGCAGCCAACGTGCATCGTGTGATGTGGGAGTGTTGAGTCTCGTTGATGGACGTCACAAGTATGGCGAGAGCCACGTTGTTCTTCATCGTCCATGCTGCAAGGTCAGCTGCATGTGTGGTCACTGTTGCATCGGTGTGTGCTGTCTCGGTCCCTTTTAGGATGTCAAGGTAGTCATGCATGTTCATGACAATCTAAAACTGCCATTTCCACAAGGGAAAATCTGTCCCCTTGAATCTGGACATGCCCGCCTCAATGCGGGCTTGAGACGGAACAGCCATTTCTTGCGGTTGTTCGTCTTCTCTGCTTCCCTGCTACTCTGCTTCATTGAGGCCGATGAGGCTGATGAGGCTTCTGACTGCGACCATTGTCAAAAGTACAGTTGGTTCCGTTGTACATCCCTCCTGCCGATGATCGCCTAAGGCGATGGTGCCATCGTGAGTAAAACAGATTCGGTGTCGTATCACCTTCTAAAGGGGGTAGAGCTTTTTCCCGTTGGGACTTGAGGGTCTTCTCCAAAACATGGACAGAGCTATTCCTTGTCCCCTAGTCTGCCACGTGCACGCACCCTACCTCAAGAAGCCGATGGAGCCGATGGAGCAGATTGGAGCCGTCCGATCCTCGTGAACCTGTTGTACCTATGCGCCCTGCAAGACCACGTGCAATTCGGTCTTGGAAGCGTGTCTTTGGACCAGGTTTTGGAACCATAACCCTTTGTTAACGCGCCGGATAGCAACAGTCTAGAAAACGGGTCCCGACATGGGAAGCCGCCACCCACTCTTGGTATTTCAACCAAAATAACATATCACCCTCGAACAAGGGATCCACACTTTAGGTTCGTTCAGTTTGCAACCTCACGAATTCCACATGAAGGTCTTTAGTGTCTACCCTTGGTTGGACACTCTGTGAGGAGTCTCAAAGGCAAGAACTGTAACTGGATGCATGTAGGGCACATGCCTTTATAATTGTAGAGAATTGCTAATGGTTCTGATCATAGTGGCTCCACAGGAACCAACCTCAGCCTAGAGTCCTACTTGGCGCGTCCTAAGACCGCCAAGTGTCATTCTCAAGCCAAGATCTAGTAAGCTTCCTAGAAGCTTCTTGTCCTATTTTGGGCCACAAAGAAAACTGCGGCCAGCTTTGAGCCCGCGACCCATGAGCTCCGGCGCCTGTTCCAACTAGGCCACAATGTTGTGTTTCCCGTGATGATCTCCAGGGGACATACCCATTATGGGTAGTGCATTCCTGGTCTTTCTCAGCATAGACCAAGGGGACGTACTCCATAGAGCAGTGCATGCCTTATCTTTTCGTGCAACCAGCCAACTAGCCAGTGGACAAGGTGCATACCATGCAACAACGGTACACGTCAAGGGATCAAAAGCTCCTCGAGATGTGGCATTGCTACCTCAAGGACACTGAGGGGGGTGTGGCGGCCGTGACTGACCATAACCCATTGGTGTTTTTCCAAATGCAACTGAACCTGTTGAATTGAGAGGCGCATTGGAGCAAACAACTGAGCCGATTCCCGTTCGGATCAATGTGGCCAATCTAGTAAGTCATCGAACGATGGAAATAAAAGCAACCACCAAGGTCGGTTGGTGTTTTATTGCCATTATGAAAGCAATGGTACAAACACAAGTTCCGCGTACACTTGTGCGACAACCACCTTGAGAGATTATCCACTACAACGATTTTGTAAAAAGGACCGGGATGGGAGACTTTGTGGATTCTTGGTTTTAAGACTCCCAAAATAGTGACAAGCATGGTTTGGTGGAGGTTGCAAGAGTCTTCTGGCACGGAGAACAAGTTGCGCCGGACTCGAGAGACCTTCAAGCGAGATTATCTCTAATTCTATGACCGGCCGGTCGTAGGTGATGTGGGACCTCAAAAGACCAGACTGGCACTCTCGGACCACTATTGGTGGCCAAGATAGAGTATCAATGTCCATAAGTATTGCATGACATGCAACTCATGTCTTCGAAACAAGGCTAGTAACAAAAGGCTTCTTGAATGTATCCAACAGCTTCCCATCCTTGGGACTCCATCGTAGTACATTTGCATGGAATTCATTACTGGTCTTCCGGACACAGCCCGTGGCCACAATGTAATTCTATTGGTTGTGGATCTTTGGACCAAAATGACATACTTCTTTTCTACAACCATTGGTGTGAATGTAAAGGAGACTGGTCCACTCTTCTCTGAGGCTATTGTCAAGTACCACGGCTCGTTGTTACGCATTATCTCTGATCGAGGTAGAAACGTTTCTAGTACGTTTTGGAAAAGATGCACGAGTACTTTGGTAGCAACTCACAAATTTTGTTAGTGTTTCACCCTGAAACTGATGGACAAACAGAGCGCATGAATCATACTGTGGAATAGATGCTCCACGTGTACGTGGATCCTTCCATGGCTGACTGGGAAATGCTCCTAGCACCAGCTAAGTTTGTGGTGAACGACTCGGTGAACAAGTCCACACAGTTGAACAGTGGTCGGTATCCAGTGGTGTCTTCTTCATTGATGAAGATTGGGAGTATAGGAGGACAGGTTCCTTCTGTTAAAGCCTTTGCCGAGTGCATTGACTGCTAAAAAATAGGCATATGCTAACAAACATTGCAATGAGGACTCATTTGACATCGGTGAATAAGTGTTGCTTAGCACTAAGAACCTTTGGCTGAAGTCGCCGGATGCGCAAAAGCGTCTACCGAAGTGGATTGGGCCATTTTTTATTGTGGCATGCATTGGGTCAGTGGCATACCGAATGTTGCTTCTGCCGAGTATAAAGATACATGATGTGTTTCATGGGGTTAGTGACAGAACAACTCAGCCATCATGAGAAGTCCTTGTTGCCGATGCCCAATACGAAGTCCTTCACCTACTCCAGCATGGAGAGCAAACACTCCGACGCACATTGTTAGGGAAAATATTTTTCATTGGGCCGGGTGTGGACCTGAACATAACCGATCGGAGGCTGCTGGCCGTAGTGACCGGCAAGCTGCAACTTAAGTCCTAGTGGCATGCACGTGATCATGCCTTAGCTGGTGATTAGATATTACCAAAGTTACTTTCACAATGTTGATGCTTCACTACCTGATACTCCTACTTGTCATTCATGAACCAGGACGGTTGATAAAGAGTGAGGAGGAATGTTGCGGTAGGGCCGGTTCGGCCCTCCCCGCCCTCGCGACCAGCGAGGCTGGCTAGCGGCCAGCCCTCGCCAGCGAGGGCTAGCTGGTGGCCAGCCGCGCACAGGCCACCGGCCAACTAGCAGGCGGCCGGCTGAGTGGAAAGCCGCTGGTCAGTGACAGGCCGGCCACCCGCAAGCAAGCCCCGGCCGCCGATTGAGCTGGGAGCTCGATTGGTGGCAAAGAGGTCACCAGGCCTCGCAAGCAAGGTTGGTGGTCGTGCACCCTTGCCCTCACCCTCCCCTCCTTGCCAGTTGAAGCGAGACAGATGAGGGAAAGGGGTGAGTGAGAGAGAGGGCGAGCGACCAGCACAAAGTTGGATGCAAAATCATCTAGCATGTCTCGGACACAACTATTTTGTGCCATCGTTTAAAAATATCGAAGTCACAAATCAGCACGACTTCAACAGATTTTGCACTATAATTTGTGCAAACTCATGTGTTTGGGTCCCAAAAGAAGGGATGGGGTTCATTATGGAAATGACCCTCTGGAAACTAAAAACATTTTAGTCTCCCTGCTTAGAGTCGTTGATGACAATTGCTCCTGAGTACTACAAGGGGGAAAACCCCTCGTGCGTGTTGACATCACCATTCTGCGAACTTTGATGGCGACCTATGTGTAGGAGATGGAGACACAAGCGTTACAACAGGGACGAGGTATGGGAAATTATAATAGATAATTTGTATCAAGCAGTAAGTGTACTTGGACTATAAGTGTTGAGTTTATTGAGCACATGAATGCAATGCAAAGAATGAGATTGAGGCATGATTTGGGTCATCAACATTCAAGCCAAGGGATGTGTGCGAGGGTACGCCATGCATGGTGGATTTGACAATCTATGCCAAGAAGGTGGGAGGCTTCAAGAATATCTCGTCGCTTCTTTATGAAAGCCGGGCGTTGTTGAGAAGTTGACCGAACGATATTGGAACATCGATATGGTTCACAACACTTTTGTTTGACCATTTTGGAAAGTGCTCGAAGTTTCTGGAAACTTATGGAATGAGACACCGGAGTTCGGGAAAGCTGGCCAATATGCCCTACGCTGGAAGGCAGATTTTTTTTTCAGTCGCCGCGCGGTTGGCCATGAATGTAAGAACAGAAATGATCACTCGCAAGTTTTTCGGACTCGTGTACGTCAGGCATGTAACACAGATGGGGGACCAAACAAAATCCTCTACACCAGATTTCACCTTTGTCCAAGAGTTTCTCAAGTATTTTCTGGATACAAACCTGAATAAAATGTATGTTATTATTCAAGATTACTTAGAAAAAGTGGAAATCATCTTAACGACGAGAGAGGAAATTCGGGACTCCCGTCACTCTTGCCAAAGAAGTGGAAGAGATTAACACCAAGGAATGTTTTTTGGGTTTGATGGAACCAAGAAGTAATGAATGGTTTACAGGATAGATTCCTGCAAATATTTAGGTGAAGAAAGTTTGGGTACTTTGAATCGAAGGTTGTTGTCGCCAACAAAAAAAGAGGAAGCACTGTTGGATTACTTCCTCATCTGCACAAAATGGGCAAACACTTGAGCCTATCTGATGCAATTTTGTGCTTTGAGGGAATGGAATGGGACAATCCACGTCATGATATCAAGCAAATTAGATGGAATATCCTGACCAGTGATCCCCTAATAGGGAGGATATAGGGAGGAATAACCCCGGATGCCTCGAGCCCAAAGCTGTAGGGGTGCACAAAATTATTTCTTACCCATATAGCACAATCCACGTAATGATATCAAGCAAATTAGATGCAATATCCTGACCAGTGATCCCCTAATACCCACAATTTGAAAGATATGTGTATCATATCCACTACTTGAAGATTTACGTCCCAAATATCCACAGCGATGTTCCATTCGCACAACATATCCACCATGTCGACAATCAGCACCTCATACTGGTACTGAGTACTTTTACTTGGCAGGTAGGCATGGGGTTATTATTTTTGCATTAAAGTGTAGTTTTTAATGATCCTTACACTCATGGTTCTTCATGAAATGAGCTTGGTTAGTAATTGTACGTACACTACAACTTTGTCATTGGCATCGTTGAGGTTCTGATTGGTTCCGTCCAATCACATCGAGAGTATTGTGAGTGGAATGTAATTGTGCTACTAAACTAGTAGAAGAAAGTGTCAATATATAATCACTGGATCTTGAGCCCGATCTACATCTAGTAATTGATGATGGAACTATGAGTGTGACCAGTTGTAGCGTCTGGCTGGATACTTTACATCTCTAGGTTCAAACGGTGTTGCATTCAGATGCTTGTACGGAGATTTGCGACCAAAACAATGCTCTTGGGCCGTTTTTATGAAAAACTTACACTATCACGTGCGTCACCCGTTGTGCACCATGGTATGTATGTATGATGTGTGCTTGTTAGTTGTCAGTCCTCTCTATATTACTAAGCTTTTGGAGATTATGAGATTTTACGCATCTTCCTACCCTAACCCTTGCTCTTTCTTGCACCTGCCTCCTTGATAGTGCACCATTTGAGAGGGCAGCAATGCCACATCAGTAGCAGCAAGGCTAGGAATCTTCCTAGTATTTTTTCCTAGAGGGACATTTGGTTGAAGCCCATGAAGAGCTTTATGTGCTCTAGATGCACCCTCATCATGATTGTCTCAAGGGCCCATGAGTGCATCCGGCCACCAGATCCTAGGCATGTATTAGGACCCAAGGCGTGTTGTGAGTAGTTTTCTACTAGCTCTGTGGAACCCTAACGGAGGGAGTAGAATTCGTGCAGACAAGCCACCCTTGTGGTGTGGGTCTCCGGAGCAAGCAGTGTCGTAGCCAACTTCTAGCCGTGGCGTGGATCTGTTGAAGTCCCGGTCCTAGTCTCACCAAGGAAGGGGCAAATTTGACCAGTCTCCCATGGAATGGCTTAGAGAAGACTGTGCATCACTCTCACTGTGATCCGTTATCCAATGACATGATTGCTGCACGTCATGAAAAAGTAGACAGAACGATGGCATATATAGGGGAGGGTATGCTCATTGTCGACATGTCAACCAACAACATGTATGCCCTCGTATGTCCACGCAACTGAAACCAATCCTAGTAACCTCTCAAACGTCCCGCATGCAGGCAACTATCTCCGTGTGTAGCAAAATATTGCTATGAATGAAAAATTGAAAAGTCCAAGACCAATTTCCAGCGTGCCGAAGACGTGGACTGGAGTTGCAAAGAGAACCGCCCAAAACAAACACCCCAAATGTCTTTGCTCTGGTCAGCAAAACTGATAATGACATCAGCAAAATAGTACGCCCGCAAAAAACTGCTGGCGTAAAAAATGCTAGCGTTAGGTAAGCTAGCGAAGTTGCTCTTTGTTTTTTGTTTCCCTCCCCTGTGTGACTACGTACCTGCGCAACATTGTTGCGTGGCAGACATGACTGTTGCTACAAAAGACTGTTGCTGCTACTGCTTTGCTATTGTAGCTTTTTCTACTACTGCAATACTGCTTTTACTAGTCTTGTTGCTAGCACTAAAGCAACTGCAATGCTGTTGCTATTGCCGCTATGCTGCTACTGCTGTCCGAGGCTACTATTGTTATTGCTACTGCTTACGGCCACTGTCGCTGCTCGCTGTTGGTGCTGCTGCTGCCCGCACCCACTGCTGCTGCGAGCTGCTTCTCCTTTTTTTTTGGGTAAGAGGTTGTACCTAGACAGGGTGGTACTGCTACCCAGTGCTGCCGCTTCCACTGACACCGTGGAGCTGTGCATGACTGTAAAAGTACAAAACGCATGAATGTTTGGTGGTTGCGCAGTGAGAAGACACACTTCACCGCTCGTTGTGGAGATAACAAGGACAAGGGGTGTCCATGGTTGCTGCGTGTATATGTCGCTACCCGTGGAAACACAGTCATCATCGTAAAATTAGTTCATGGTCACATGTGTGTTGTGGGAGTCAGCTGTGGGGGCCCTGCAAAGACAGTCAACTGGGTCACCAGGCTAATAGAGTCAACCCTCAAGCGGAACCCGACAGCCGACATCAAGTCACTGTTGGTTGTGGTGATGAAGGTGACTATTAAGGCACTGGATAATGACACCTTCAACCTCCTCTGTCCAAAGGGTCTCTCATGCAACCTATTCTAGGATATTTCAAGTAGGTCGATGCAAGCTGTATGCCACCGTTTTCCACTGCATTATGAAAGATATTCCAATTACTAACTAAAATACTACACTACTGTGCTTTACAACTGAAGCGTGTGGACCGAAAGACGCACGCTACTATCAAGGCATCTTTGGAGGGCGTGTTTTGTCACGTATTTGTCACACTTGGAGTTATAGTTCTTGGTTTTTCATACGCCAAGCGCATTCTCAAAATGAACAGGACCCACCTTAAAAACAGGCAGAATCAGGCCCCATTTGCCACTTCTTTGGCGCCAATGATAACGGTATCCCAATTTCCTGTGTGATGGTCGAGGGTGGAAATGAAGACAACTGAAAGTGGGTTTGTCTTGAACTCACCACAACATATCCTACAGTAGCACAGAACAGGACGGTCATCATCGGTGATCATGCTCAACATCTTGGCGGAGAATCTCCAGAGTGAACATCACGCCTACCCCAACTACCACCTGCGGTAGAATGTGAGGCATAAGGTTGTAAACTAGCCAGGCTTTTGGTTGTGGAGACTCGCCCATGTGATGGAACCTGCTGAGTACCGGAGGTGGTAGGAGCACCTACATACATGTAGTAAACTCCCATGTAGTTGTGTGCGTTCTCAGAGAAAGTGGCCTTGGATAAATTATGCAAGAACAGTGGATGAGGCTGTATTTTCCACTCAAGCGTGGCTGTCAAACAATCTTGAACGCAGCCGAGTTCTTGAAAGTTTGCATCGTAGATTTCTAGAACTTCTTTCGCTTCCACTGTTGTGTGTGTTTGTAAACATGGGTGCTGCGACTGCCAGCAGATTAACATAATTAGAGCAAGGAGTGAGTGGAACAACTTGAGCCGACACCTGCAAAGCATCTGTTGAACAACACTGTGACAAGCCATGACTACGGTGTCATGGAAGGGGGACTGCGCTCACCAACGGGTCGCAGACTGTGAATGTGTTGACTGTACCTGCATGTGTGGAGCGTTGAAAGAGTGGGTGCAGCTATGTGTCCATGCCTACGCGTTCATCATCGGCCTTAGTGAACAGGTGAGTTCTCTATACGATGTTGAACACACAAACATGGTGTACATGCGCACCAATGACCACCCCATGCCAGGCGTGAACCCTGCATCACTAAAGGTGGAGGATGGGGTGGAGTGGGTGCAGCCGGGCCCAAAACGTGGGGTAGTTTGTCCAAAGAGTGCAGGCTAGGATCGTGAAAACAGGCACGGGAAGAAAGACATATATTAACATTATGGCCATGATGGTTTCACCAAGAACAAGTGCACAAACAAGCCTGAGGTGGGATCAGCCATTGAAGCAGTAGCTAATGCATTCCAGCGTCGCCTATAGCACGCTGAAGATACGATGAGGGCACAAGCCTATGCTAGACGCTGGCCTTCGAGCGGGACACAGGCAGAACGGGGGGCAGGATCTGCAGCTGCAGCCGCGTCTGCAGCTGTAACTGGTGCATCATTGGAGCACATCGTTCCTCTTTCTGACATCAGGCCACCAGGGCCTGCCATTTTTTTTTCTCTTACATGTGTGACCAATATTGACCTGCAAAGGCCTCTTTTCAGCAAGTTGAATGTGTTTTAAGGGCCAAAAACAAGATCAAGGGCTTGAACTCTGAATGAGCATGGCCACAGTGCCCGAGTTTACATGGCGAAGGTGGCAAATTAGCAAGCGCTAGTGCTTATGGGTGAGAACACTAGTGACAAACACACACGCACAAGAGGAAGAGGGAGTAGATACAAAGGGAGTGCAAGGAGACACTCAATACGGGACATCAACAACTAAGGCACGAAGAATGATGGTACGTGTGTCAAGATCAATCGCTATGGCAGAGTCAGCAGACGATCTACAGATGTAGAGCCAGACACTATCCCTAGGCCCATCCTCATCACAAGCCGATTGAGCTCCCCTACAAGCATCACCACGGAAATCAGAGACAGTATGACAAGTTGTTTAAGGACCATCCGGCTATGACAACACAGTCCCACATCCTTGAGTGCGAAGCCCTTGTCGCTGACAGAGCTCTGTCATCATGTGGTCCTAATAATCCATGCCTCTGTTCCCGTCTAGAGTAGTAAAAGGCTCGGTTGTTGTGACGGTCATCGCGCGACCCGCGTAGGTGGTACCGTGGGGGCATCTACTTCGTGTTCACAGCCTGGAGGCCATGTACCATCCGGCTCCAATCCAAGGGCTGCTTGCATTCCGTGTAAGGATGAGTGTTTCCGTTGATGTAGTAGTGGACAGAGTGTCCACTGACACTGCTCACAAGTTCCTACTACTGTTGCTTCTGCCCATGGGCCTTGCCGTGTTTCATTTTCCCCTTCTTCTCCTATGTGACAGAGAGAAGCTCTATGTTGATGTGGACGAGGAAGACGGAGAAGAAGAAGAAGAAGAAGTGGAGGAGGAGGAGCTAAGATTGAGAAAGGTTGTCGGGGATGTAGTCGTCACCTGTATCAAGGTGTTGGCCTGATGCGCCTAACCAACCTCTTTGGCCCCCGCCCGGTAGAGATGGTTATCTTGCGCCCAAGGAAGTAGCTCAAGGGACTCAGGAAATTCCTCTAGGGTGGATCAATAGAAGAAGGTGAAGAGGTTGATGTACTCCATGTGCGCAACGAGTATTATGGTGTCGATCGCCCACAGCTGGAACCATCCGCCAATGCTGAACCGGCTCTAAATGCGCATCACAGCCAATGGATGCAGGCGGCTGCCCCTACGGTGTAGATCTGGCTCCAAGTGGAGGAGTCTTTGCAGTATTGGCAACCTCTGCAACACGGTCTGGATGTTGTGGACAGTTGTCAACTGCTCTTGCTGATGGCGCCTACTCTCATCTTGCGACTGTTGCAGCTTGTCAGTCGTCCAAGTGTGTGGGCTCCACAGGCCTCACAACGAGCTAGAGCTGGAGGGACCAGTGAGCTCCTTTCCTTTGTCACAGCCTCGTGCCATGTGGTTGCTTTAAATGGGTCCGAATGTCAATGGCGTTGGAATCAAGAATGCTAAAGGATACTCAAGGAGCTGGAATTCTAGGAAACATGACATTTTGAACCCACAAGTTTTTGGTATCAGCAATGTTATGATGACTTCATCATTCTTATGTTGGCAAAAAAACTACTAGAAAAGAAAGGCCAGTGTATTTTATGCTAGCAAGGCTGACTTCTTTTTACTCACATGGAGTTCACGTGGCCGTGGAAGGGGACCGCATCACCTCCTTCTTGCGACTGCAAAAGAGGTGCACAAAAATCCATAGCTTGTGCATAGATATGCGCAGCTTTTACGTGGCTGCAAAATAGTTCTACTTTGTGGCACTAATGTGCAGCAGCTGTATCACAACATCAATGTTGCACAAAATAGCAAGAGCTACTGCTGCTTCCCCGGGACTGCTGCTATTGCAGCCACAGCCAGTGCTTCTACAGTGTTGCAATGCTACTGCTGTTGCAACGTTTGTTGATGTCATTGCAGTAGTTATTGTTGCTGATGTCATTGCAGTAGCTACTATTGTCTTGCTGCCGCTCTACTGGTTCCCTTGTGCAACTATTATTGCTCGTGGTTGCTACTGCCAGTGGTTCTGCTTGCTACTACAGCCGCTGTGAAATGCCACTGCCTCTGCTTGTTTATGCTACCCGCATCCACTGGCACAAGATGTTTCTTCCAACTGTTCCTCTTCTTTCTCATTCCATGGATTTTTGGAAAAAAAGCTATAGCTACCACCCAGAGCTATTGCTGTCGTTCAGTGAGGCTCGTGCAACTTGCCGCTACCGTAGCTAATGCTGCTAAAATGATGGCTATGAGAGTGCCAGAAAGTGACAAAAACAGGTTGCTCGATAAAAATCATCTGACATGACAGTTGCATAGAGGATGTTTCACAGGTTCTAACGTACTTTACGGAACTCAATTCGGAGTCCGTTTGAGTAGGATATGGATTTCCAAAGTTTGGAGATCATGAGTCGGGTTCAAGTGACGACCTGAGCACTTTGAGCTCAAAAGGCGGCAGGATTACTGGCCAGGACGGCTGAGAGCGGCCTTCAAGGAGAAAAGACGGCTGGAGGACATCCAAGAGACTTCAAGGAAGGACCAGTCCATGATTATTAGCCATGCAGGCCATGCGAGACATAATTCTCTTGTGTGACAAGGTGACTGCCGCTCATCCCGCTAGGCTAGGAGTGTGCAAGAGGGTGAGCTTTGACAGAGTGGATCTCAGTGCTCCCTCAGCCAAATGAGTCATATAAGGGCTTGTTAGAAAGCTGTGATGATTTACTTTCTCACTCAAGAGTCGATTCAGACATTCGCATTCTCTGAAAACCTACATTCGCTTCCGTAATTTCTGTCTGTGCAACCTGCTACTCCCTCTCACAAACAGTTGGTCCTGCCTAGGCGGCTCTTAGTGAGCCTGATCACCTCCCTGAGGGCTGCCCAGTTTCCATCAGTGGTATCAGAGCTAGAACAAGGCTTTGTCTCATCCTTGAGGCATTCCTTGCACCCTGTTGTGTGAGAGAGCCGTTTGTGGGCTGAACGTTGTACTACCATGGCGACTTCCGCTTCTGTGGTGGCCGGCGTCAACATCGCCAAGTCCGAAGGCAAGAACTTCTTCAACTGGAGCAACAACATGAAGATGGTGCTGATGGAGAAGTGTCTCTGGAGCCAGGTGGATGAGAAGGAGAAGGAACCAGAAGAAAGCTCCCTATCTCCAGTCGAGGCTCGTACCTACCGCGAGAAGCGTGACCGCGCCCTCGCAACCATCTACCTCGCCGAACGGCAGTAACTCCTCGTCTGTGGCATCCTCATGCCAAAGGAGGTTTGGAAAATCTTGAGACAACTTATGCTTCCAAGTCAATCCTCATTAATATGCAGCTGTGTCGTCGCTTTCACACTGTGAAGATGGATGAGTCCGGATCCATGATTGACTACATCAACATGGTGAAGTCTCTCTCTGACCAGCTTGCTGCGATTGAGGACCCTGTCAAGGAGCGTGTGCTCATGCTAACCATCCTCTCTGGCCTTCCTANCAGCTACACTCCTCTCATTGTTGCCCTGGACCAGCGCAGCGACAAGCTCTCCCTCAACGATGTGGAGGAGAGCTTGTTGTTTGAGGAGGAGCGGCGCAAGGGAGAGGAGGGCGGAAGCGGACTGGACGTCGCTCTCATCACCAACTTTGGTCATGGGGGCGGTGCTACATCAACCAGGAGCAACGGCGGAGGAGGAAAGAAGAAGGGGAACTGCCACTACTGCAAGAAGCCGGGCCACTGGGCGCGTGAATGCCGGAAGAAGAAGGCGGACCTTGCGGCTGGAGTGGGAGCGGGAAAACAGTCTGACGCTTCCGCAAACGCTGCAGATTGGGAGAGTGGATTCATAACAACCATCCGGGTCCTGCACGTATCCGATAACACCGCCCTGTTCTGGATCATCGACTCGGGAGCCACGCGGCACATGACGTGTCGCCGGGAGTGGTTCGTTGTCTACACCGTCATTGAGCCTCGTCGGGTGTACATGGGGGACAACCATGTGCAAATGGCGGTTGGGTAGGGTGAGATTGTGTTTTGTGCTTCCGTTGAGGGCAAGCACGTGGAACGTCGTGTGAAGGGGGTGCTCCATGTTCCGGGGCTGGCAGCTAACCTCCTCTCTGTCTCATCTCTCATCTCCGAAGGCATGCAGGTTCGCTTTGAGAATGGTGGTTTCACCATCTCTGCAAGTGCGGGGCGTGTGCTTGCAAAAGCGGACAAGGAGGACGGTCTTTACCACCTCTACGTGGCATCGGAGAGGGAAGCCGACTCAACGTTGGTGGCGAGAGAGGCAAAACACGACATCGGCCTGTGGCACCGCCGGCTTGGTCACCTCGGCTTTGGCGCCATCATCTCCATGCAGCAGATGGTCTGCAACCTGGAGCTCAAGGGGGTGAAGCAGCCTGGTGCATCGGCTTGTGAGAGCTGCATTGAAGGGAAGCAAGCCCGCTCTCCTTTCACGGGGGAAGGGAAGGGCGCAACTGAGCTTCTCTCACTCGTTCACTTTGATTTGTGTGGTCCCATGCCATCACAATCCTTTTCTGACAAGTTGTACTTTGTCACATTCATTGATGACAAGTCGAGGAAGACGTGGGTGTCGTTCCTGGCTGGAAAGGATGAGTGCTTTGATGCTTTCAAGGTGTGGATTGCTGCTGCACAGAATGAGAGTGGCAGGCGGTTGAAGGTGCTTCGCATCGATGGTGGAGGAGAGTACCTCTCCAACGACTTCCGCAACTTCCTCAAGCGTCGCGGGATCAAGCACAAGGTCACCCCACCTGGAACACCGCAGCTGAACGGCGTGGCTGAATGTGCGAACCGCACGCTCATGGAGCGTGTTCGTAGCATGCTCCAAGACGTGGGGCTCCCGCCAACCTTTTGGGCGGAAGCGGTCAATACCGCCGTGTACCTGAAAAACCGGAGCCCTACGCGCGCCGTGCCGCTGATGACACCGGAGGAGGCATGGATGGGACGCAAGCCAATAGTGACACACCTGAAAGTCTTTGGGTGTGGCGCATTCGTGTACGTGCCTGCCGGCAGCCGTAACAAGCTGGACGCAAAGTCGGTAAAGGCTGCCTTCCTCGGCTACGACACAATGGGATACCGCCTCTACAACCTCACCGCACGCAAGATCATCCGCAGCCGTGACGTGGTCTTCCAAGAGGAAGTGAAGGGCTGGACTTGGAGTCCTATGTAGGCAGTTCCGATTGCTCCCGCACTTGTACCAGAAGTGGGAGAAGTACCAGTAGCAGAAGAGGGCGGTGCAGAAGATGGCGGTGACAGCGGCAACGACAAGGAGGTGGAGGGAGCTGAGAAGGAGAAGGAGCCGGCAGCGGAATCTGATGAGGAGGAGCAGCAAAGCAACGCACAGCAGCTGCCACGACGGTCCGCACGCCTCAACAAAGGTGCAAAGGACAGTGGGGAGCCGCTGAGGCGATCCGAGCGCCTCGCAAACAAACAGAGGCCACTGGAGGAGCTGGTGAACCTGTGCACCGTTCCACCACCAACGGAGTCGTCTGACCTCGAGCTTCTCTTCCTCACAGTCACCGATGACCCAGCCACATTCGCTGAAGCCATGCGCAGCGCCGAGGCGGCAGATTGGCGTGCCGCAGCAGATGAGGAGTATGGTGCGCTCATGAAGAACGG
>SZWC01007589.1:8508-13934 GCA_023375785.1 Penium margaritaceum | reverse complement strand
GCAGCCACCTTCGCCGCCGCCGCTAGAGCCTCGCGTGCTCCTGCCGCCACCTCAGCAGGGCGCGCTGCAGAGTCATACACAGAAGCCGCGGTTGTTGCTGGTCCCATTGCTGCAGCGGCTGCTGATATAGGCACACAAATATCTGCTGCAGCATCTGCCATTGCCTCTGCAACGGCCTCAGCTGCATCAGCTACAGCGGCAGCCGCTGCTTCCATTCGCACCTCCACCGCAGTCGCCGTCACCGCAGCCTCATCTGCTCCATCTGCCGCCTCCAGCCTCGTCACAGCAACCATCTCCATCGCTGCAGTCTTCGCCACCCTCGCTGCTGCCTGCACCACTGGAGCCTTTGCTCTGGTGGTGCCCATTGCCTCCACCGTCTCTGTTCTGTCTGCTGCCTCTGCTGCTGTGGTTCCTCCCCTCCTTACTTTTCTTTGCAGCCCATCTTCTTGACTCCCTCGTCTGCACATTGTACCTGCCTGCCTTCTCTCTTCTCTTTCTGCGGTGGCTTGTCCTGTCTGACTCGGGGTGGGCTGACATGCAGCATCTTGACTCTTTGCCTCAGGCAACCCCATTTTTCCCACGCCCACTGGGGCTGGGGAAACTCTGCCGAAATCTGTCCGGCAGAGCCCGCGCGTCGTCACCATGCCTGGTGACGACGAGTCAGTCATAGCGACTCTTCAGCGCCAACTGACCCTCACTCGCGAGGCTCAGCAGGAGGCTGAGGACCGCCTTAAGCTTGCTAAGGATAATCGCGCCGCTTTTGCTGACGAGGTCGCCGCCATAGTGCTGCGTCGCCTCCCTGCTGCGTCGGCTGGGACCAACCCCACTCCTCCTGCAGGCACCTCTTCTTCTTCTTCTAACACTTCTGCTGTTGCGTCCACTGGCACCACCGCTGCTGCTTCCACTCCTCCTGCGCCGCGCCAGCATGAATTCTTCTCACAACCACCTTCCCTCTCCTCTGGGCTTGCCTTCACCTCCTGGGAAGTGCGCTTTAGCGCGTGGGCTCAAGGGGAGCAGCTGTGGGAGTATTACTCCCCAGCTGTTGCTCCATTCACTCCCCTTGCAACGGAGTCTGCCCGTGCCGTGCGCGCCCTCATCGCTGCCGCTCCTGAGTCGTTGATTGATGATGTCGGCACGTTCAATGCTGACCCTTCTGTCCAGCGTCTGGCCGACCCTGTTGGTGCATATGCCATGCTGCGTCGTCGCACCACTGTCACTGGCCAGGCCGCTCAGAGCGCCCTCACAGTCGAGTTCAACACACTTCTCATGCGTAGTGACGAGACCGCTGATGCCTACTGGTCTCGCGGTCTCAAGCTCCTTCGCGAGCTTGGCAAAGCAGCACCTGGCCAGCTCTCTGCCGTCCTCACCATGGTCAACGGCCTCATCCCAGAGCTGTCCGACCTTCTTCGCGACGTCAAAGCNTGCTGTCCAGCGTCTGGCCGACCCTGTCGGTGCATATGCCATGCTGCGTCGTCGCACCACTGTCACTGGCCAGGCCGCTCAGAGCGCCCTCACAGTCGAGTTCAACACACTTCTCATGCGTAGTGACGAGACCGCTGATGCCTACTGGTCTCGCGGTCTCAAGCTCCTTCGCGAGCTTGGCAAAGCAGCACCTGGCCAGCTCTCTGCCGTCCTCACCATGGTCAACGGCCTTATCCCAGAGCTGTCCGACCTTCGTGACGTCAAAGCTGACGAGCTACAGCAGCTTGCCTCACAGCCCGTTCCCCCAGATTCACCGCCAGGGGTAGGGGCTCTCTGGGATTTCACCTCCGAGCGTCTTGCTGCCTGGTGGACCAGTCTTCAGAACAAGCGCCTCCATCGCTCTTCCGTCACGGACGTCGCTGCGCTCACCACTGCAGCAGTACCCTCCTCCTCCTCCTCTGCTGCACCCTCCTCCTTCTCCTCTGCTACATCTTCCCCCGCCTCCACCGCCTCCTCTTCCTCTCCTGCCGCTGCCCTCGCTTCCCAGGGTCGTGGCAAGGGCAAAGGGAAGGGCAAAGGAAAGGGCAAGGATAAGGGTGTTGCCGCTTCCTCACGGGTTCCGGGCACCGTTGTGTGCTGGAACTGTGGCTCTACTGAGCACTCTGCTCGTACTTGCCCAGCTCCTCCGGATGACCTCCGCCTTGCCCGAGCCATGCGCGCTCACTGGGCTCGCAACTCCGGCTCCTCCTCTACATCCTCGCCCTCTGGCTCCGGTGGCCCGTCGCGCTTCTCCGCCCCGCCTCCGGCTCAGGCTTACGCCGCCTCCGGCGTGCCTTCTCCTCCGCTGCCTGTTCCTTACCCTTGGGGCTGGCCACCTCCTTACGGTGCCCCTACGTACTCTGGGCCCCCGTCCTCTGCCTACACCGCTCCACCGTGGTTCCCGCCTTCCTCCGGCGCATCTACTCCAGCTCCGCTGGCGTCAGTGGATGGCGATCGTGGTGATCGGGAGCGCCGCTTTGAGCAGTCCCGCCTTCGTGATCAGGGAGGTGAGGGTGTTGCACCGCTGGCCAGAGGTCTTGTGTGTCAGATTGACGGTGTCCTTTGTGGGGATCCTCCTGGTCATGTTCTGGGTGCCTTGTGTGCGTCTGTCCCGTGGATTGAGCGTTGGCAGTCTGACTTTCTTCCTCGTTGTCTCTCCCTTGGTACCTTGTCTTCGTCTTCCATTGGCACTGTTGCGACGTCCAGTGTGTTGCCCTTTGTGCGCCTGTCCAGTGGCCTTTGGGTCCTTGACTCCGGGGCGACCCACCATATGACGTCTGTGCGGTCCTCGTTCATCTCGTTAAGCCCCGTCGGTTCTGTCCGCTTTGTTCGTACCGGGTCTGGTCAATTGCTGCCAGTTCAAGGTGTGGGTGTTGTTCGCTTTGTTGGTCCCAGTGGTGCACTGTGTCTGCCTGACGTTTTGTACGTGCCTTCGCTCGAACTCGACCTACTGTCTGTGCCGTCTCTGGATGAGCAAGGTATGGACTTCACTGCTAGCCGTGGTGTTGGCACAGTCTCTCTTTGCTCCTCCCAACGTGCTGTTCTTCGTGGTGTGCGGTGTGGCAAACTCTACCGTGTCCCCTTGCACGCCCCCTCCGCTCCAGCCGTCAGCGCCGTCCTTGCTCACGTTGCACCCTCCCTCACTCCTGACCTTGTCCGTCTCTTGCATCGTCGCCTTGGTCATGTTCACACCGATGCCGTTCATAACATGCTGCGTCTCCAGCCTGCTCTTGGTCTCTCCCCTTCTACCTTCCCTGTCCCTTGCCCTGCGGACTGTCTTGACTGTGCGCAAGGGAAGATGCATCGGTCTCCTTTCTCTCCTTTTGAGTCTCAGTCTTCCCATCCCCTTGATCGTGTTCATGCAGATGTCATGGGGCCCTTGCCTCATGACCTCCTTGGTGACGTGGGACGCTACGTCTTATGTCTTACCGATGACTTTTCTCGCTTTCGCTGGGTGTTCGCGCTCCGTCAAAAGAGCGACGTTTGCTCCATCATTGAGTCATGGCTTGTCCAGGCTGAAGGTGCCTGTCAGCGGTCGTTACGCGTCTTCCGCAGCGACCGTGGCGGCGAGTTCCTTGGTCTCACCACTCATCTCCTCGAGTCTCGTGGGGTGTGTCTGGAGACATCTGCTCCGTACACACCCCAACAAAACGGTGTCTCTGAGCGTTGGAACCGGACGCTTGCCGACGGTGTTCGCACGCTCCTGTCTGAGTCTGGCCTGCCGCCACTCTTTGCCTTTGAAGCTGTGTGCAACATGACGTGGGTCTGGAACCGTGTTCCCCACGGCCCCCTTCCCCGCACTGTCACCCCGTTTGAGCGCTGGCATGGCCGTCGGGCTGACCTTTGTCTAGCTCGGGTCTGGGGTAGTATCGCTTCTGTCTGGCTGTCGGAGGGTCACCGTGATGGCAAGCTGTCCCCTCGTGGTCGCCTGTGCCCCTTTCTCGGGGTGTCTGCCCAGTCCAAGGCATGGCGTTTCTGGGACTCTGTCCACCAGCATGTCGTCGAGTCTCGCGACGCTTTGTTTTTTGAGTTGGTCTTCCTTCGCGACCTCGATCGCCTATCCCCGGCCTCCTCCTTCCTGCCCCTCTCTCGGCTGAGGGGGGATGTCGGTCCTGCCATTCCGGCAGTCCCTGTTGCCTAACCGCAACTCTCACCCTCGTTGCAGTCCTCGTCGTCTGGGCCTGTCCCTACCTTCTCTACGTCCTCTTCCCCCGACGTATCGTCCGCGTCCAATTCCTCCGATGCACCGTCCTCTCCAGTCACCAACTCTCCCCAGTCTGCCTCTCCAGTCACCAACTCCCCCCAGTCTGCCTCGTCTCCCGCTGTCTCGTCCAGCCCGGGCACACCTCCAGTTGCCACTTCACCTGCAGCCTCTCCCGTTCGGGTCTCTGACCCGCCTCCGCATGTCACCACTGGTCCTGCTCCTGCCTCACCCTTCGTCCGGGGGGGGCGTCTTCATGCACTCTCACATCGTTCTAGCACTTCCATCACCTCAGCACGTCCTCCTCAATCTCAGACTGCACACCCCCCTGTTCACCCTACCAGCATGGACGCACTGGGCTTAGCTAATGGGGTCGTCCACCCTAGTTCCACCCTTGGCTACGTGCTCCTATGTTCGGAGCATGAGCGAGCCTTGGAAGCCGCCGTCTTGAGTAGTGTGGCCGAGTGTCACGCCACGTCGGCCACCACTGTCTTGCCCTCTGAGCCTACCACTGTGCGTCAAGCATGTGCAGCCTCTGACGCACAGTAGTGGGAGGCTGCAATGCGTGCTGAGCTCAACGACCTTGATGATCATGCGGTGTATGAGCTTGTCGATCTGCCACCTGGGCGCAAAGCCATCGATGCTCGTTGGGTCTTTCGGCGTAAGTACAAACCCAATGGTGCACTCGACAAGTACAAGGCGCGCCTCATGGCTAAGGGGTTCTCCCAGGTCCCAGGCATCGACTTCAACGAGACGTTTGCACTAGTCGGACGATACACCACAGCTAGAGCACTATTGAGTCTTGTGGCCCACCACGACTGGGAGCTGGAGAAAATGGATGTGAACAATGCGTTCCTCCACGGACAGCTGGATGAAGAGATTTACATGGTCCAGCCACCTGGCTTCTCCGATGGCACCGACTGAGTCTGGTGACTGCGGAAGGCCCTCTATGGCTTGAAGCAGTCGCCTCGGTACTCGAACCAAGAAATCACCTCCACTCTTGAGAAAGGAGGCTACCGACGTAGTACGGTGGATCCCTCTCTCTTTGTCACTCCGCCTCTGTCCCCTTTGTGGCTGTTCTCATCTAATGTGGATGACCTGCTGATAGCGTCGCCCAGCCAGGCTGCTGTTAAGTCGGTGAAGACGCTCTTGTAGTCAGCGTACAAGATGAAAGACTTAGGGCCTGCCCGAGTCTTCTTGGGCATGGAGCTTGAGCGCGACCGTTCTCGTCGCACGCTTCATGTTCACCAGGCTGCGTACGTTT
>SZWC01007588.1:90199-108604 GCA_023375785.1 Penium margaritaceum | reverse complement strand
CCTACGCAAGGCTCGAGCCTCTCCTGAGGCTGCACATTGGGATGCTGCCTGCGCCGAGGAGCTCGCTGCCATCCGACAGCACCACGTGTTTGACCTCGTCGACCTTCCTCCAGGTCGGAAGGCCATCTGTGCCAAGTGGGTTTTTCGGCGCAAGTGGAAGCCTGACGGGTCCTTGGACAAGTACAAGGCCCGCCTCACAGCAAAGGGGTTCGCTCAGGTCCCTGGGATCGATTACGACCAGATCTTCGCCCCAGTCGGTCGGTTCTCCACTAGTCGGGCGCTCTTCAGCCTGGTTGCCCAGCATGGGTGGGAGCTGCATCAGATGGACGTGAGCAACGCATTCCTCCACGGATCACTGGAGGGTGAGGAGCTCTACATGACGCAGCCCCCAGGCTTCGACGACGGCACTGGGAGAGTCTGGCGGCTGCGGAAGGCCCTCTACGGCCTGAAGCAGTCACCTCGATGCTGGAACCAGGAGATCAGCAACACGTTTCTCCGTGGCGGCCTCCAGCGCAGCACCGCTGACCCCGCACTATTTATCAGCCCACGAGGTCAGACCTTCGCTGCGGTTCTGGTCTACGTCGATGATCTCCTCATTGCGTCGCCAGACACGGCCGCCATCCAGCGCGTCAAGGATTTGCTACACGCCGCCTACCAGATGAAGGACCTTGGCTCTGCCCGAGTCTTCCTGGGCATGGAGCTTGAGCATGATCGCTCCCAGGGCATCCTGCACGTTCACCAGGCTGCCTATGTGTAGACCCTGTCCACTCGCTTCGCCGAGGACCTGCCACTCGTGCCGAGCGCATCCTCACCCATGTCGCCCGATGGCCAGGTGAAGCTGAAGAGTCCTGACCCAGCTGTTGTGGGAGAGCCAGTTAATGTGACCACGTACCTGCGAGTCATCGGGTCACTCATGTTCCTGGCGACGCCGACGCGTCCAGACATCGCGTTCGCCGTCAACCTCCTGGCCCAGTTCTCTCAGGAGCCGCGTCACCTCCACCACGAGGCCGCGATCCGAGTACTGCGCTATGTCGTCTCGACTCCTCGACGAGGACTCATGTTCCGCCGTCAACCGTCTGTTGTCGCAGTGGGCTACACCGACAGCGACTGGGCCGGCAGTCCGGACGGTAAGAGTCGCACAGGCTGGATCTTTCTGATTGGCGGCACGGCTGTGTCCTGGCGCAGTGGCAAGCAGGGGTGTATTGCACGCAACACCGCTGAGGCTGAGTACGTGGCTCTTGGATCAGGCGCGTGTGAGAGTGTGTGGTTGCGTCGTCTGTTGTCCGAGTTGCGTCAGTCTGTCCCATCCATCACGTTGCATTGTGACAATGAGAGTGCCATGGCCATCGCCGACAATGACGGCGTGCATCACACACGCACAAAGCACATCAACGTTGAGTATCACTATGTGCGTTCATTGTTGCATGACGGCAGCATCAGCATCGTGTGGGTTGAGACAGCACGGCAGTTGGCTGACTTCCTGACCAAGGCACTGAAGCGCGACTCGTTCAAGAAGGCTGTGAGTTCGGTCGGTGTACGTCCGTGAGTGGCTCTTTCTTTATCTCTGCCTGCGTCTCTGCATGCCCTGGGGGAGTCTGGATGTTGACCATGTCCCTGTCCGCCCATGTGCACTNACTCCTCGCTACTATTTTTCTAGCAGATTCTGACCGCACGGCTGCGTTCGCAGCGGCGGTATTATGGTATGGTCCAGTTTTCAGGCAAAACGGACGACGCCCGGGTTTTGGGCTGTCGGCTGTCTGGCAGGCCTCACCGAGAAAACCTGCCAGCCTGAACTGAGCTATTTTCTGATTGGCTGTTGAACTGAGTAACAAGCTCTACAGAGCTGGGGGGGGCCTAGAACTTGGAGGGGTCTCCCATTGTTGTTCATTCTTCATTCTTAATCAGTCACTTGCAGTTTTCAGCTGCTTTCTGGCGCTAACACTGGCGCGCGCGTTCCTGAGTAACAAACCCAGAGCTTCCAGACTTAGACTCTAGAGCAGCAGACTGAGGGGGCAGCTGACTTAAGCAACGAGCGTGGAAGCCCGCACGCTGCATCAACAACGCTGCTGCCCCAACCTGCTGCCTAGGCAATTCCTTTTTTGTGTGTCAGCAGCCCCACCAACGTGGTAGCTTTGTTGTGATTTGTGACGTTCCTGTCGACCTGTACAGTTTACTGTGACCACTCGGACGTGTCCATACTCGTGCAGATCCCTGATGCGGACCCTGGTGGTACCGGTGCGGCATCTGGTGGTGGACTACCAGCTTGGAGCTGACCGACCTACCAGCTTGGAGCTGACCGACGACCGTTCCAGAGCTCCGGACACTGCCGGGGACCTCGTGCAGGTTTTTTCTGATTACACAGGAGTTTTCCGGTGGACTGGCCATGGGCCCGATTTGCATTTTTTGCTTTGTGTGTCCACCGTTTGATGCTGGATGTATGCATGTGACCAGTCGTAGTGTCCGGCTTGTGCTCCTCCACGTCTAGGTTCAGACGGCGTAGCGTTTTGACATATCTGCGCAGAGTTACGGCCAAAACAATGGTTTTGGGCCGGTTTTAGGACAGATCTTGCACTACCGCGTGCGACACCCGCCGTGCGCCGCGGCAGGTACTTATGCCATGGACCTGTCATTTGTCATTTCTCCCTGCAAATGTTATTGAAGCATTCTGACACTTTGCCTTGTGTCTCCTAGCCAGAGTCTTGCCGTTGTGTGCACGATCTGTGACTTTCGCCACCGTCTGACCAGGCATTGACGCCTGGTCGGCGGCTGTGTCGCTAGGAAGCTTCCACGCATCTTCTCATGGTATTAGAGCGGTGAGACACTTCTCACCGAGCTGGGCAGCAGAGACGCAACAGAGCAGCAGGAGTGAGCGTCACCGCTGTTTCCGATCCACAAGGACCTGCCGACGACACCCGACTACCGGAGACGTCACCCACGTGAGAGCGCACCAGCAGCAGCCGCCGACCAGCAGCAGGTGACATTGGCATTAGCCGGTAGCCACCAACAGCTGCTGGCATTGGCATCAGCAGCGGCGACAGCAGGCCACAGCCGCGAAAGGCGGTGGCTGGCAGCAGCAGCCGCAGCCCGCGGCAGTAGCAGCGAGCAGCAGCGGTAGCACGCAGCAGAAGCAGCGCACAGCAGCACTGCACAGCGGCGGTGGCGACGGCAGGCAGCAGCAGCGTGCAATAGCAGCAACATTGAGCAGCAGCAGCAGCAGCACACAGCAGCAGCAGCGCAACAGCAGCGCACGGCGGCCGTAGCGCACAGCAACAGCTACGCGCAGCAGCTATAATAGTAGAGCGTAGCTGTGCTACAGCACAGGAGCAGCGCGCAGCTGCTGCCACAGCTGCGCAAGCAGCAGCAGCAGCAGCAGCCGCGCGGCTGCTGTTATAGGTACTGGCCCCATAGCAGCAGCAGCCGAGCGGAAGCTGCTTTGGAGCTTCCGTGCAGCTTCCACGCGGCTGCTGCGGAGCAGCCGCCCCCTGCGGAGCGGGGCAACAACCACGAGGGTTGTCAACAAAAAAAGGAGGGGGCGAGCTGACGTCAGCATTTTGCTGACGTCATCAGGTCATGCTGACGTCAGCAACCACCTGCTGACGTTAGCACTTAGTCAAATTTTTGGTCGGAGAGTCAAAAGTTTCTAGCGTTTCAGCTCTTCGAGAAACACTGACATTTCCACAATCCGACCAAGTTGACATCTCGGCCTATAATGAGTGGTGACATGGCTCCGTCCGGTGATAAGGATAAGAGGATACTCGATCCCTCTTCTTCCTCCTCGGGTATCATGAGCCCACGCTCGCTGGCCATTGAGGACCTGCGGAGCCAGCAGGACGAGATGCGTCGCCAACAGCGGGAGCAGACTGACGCCATCCGTACACTCACTGAGCTTTTTCGTGCCCAGTCCACAGTCCCACGGCAGACCTCCGAGATAGCTGCCGGTGTCGTACCCTCTACACAGCAGTCAGCCCCAGCTCCGGAGACAGGAGCTTTGTCTGACCCGCCACCTCTTCATCCTTGGGATGAGGATCCAGATATGCCCGGCATGGAGGGCCACTCCCTCGATCGTGAGATTGGTGTGCTTCAAGAGCGTCTCCGCCAGCTCCAGACGAGCTCTCGACCCCCACTTGAGAAATTTCTAGGAAGCTTCCTAACCTTGCTGCTACTAACGTGGCGACACTGTCCAGTCAGCTACCGCACTAGCAAGAAAGCAGGTGCAAGAAACAACAAGGATCAGGCTAGGGAGACGTGCAAAGTCTCATAAGCTCCAATAACTTAGTAATACAGAGAGAAATGACAACTGACAAGCACACAACATAAATACCTGCCGCGGCACACAGCGGGTGACGCACGCGGCAGTGTCAGTTTGTCCTAAAACCAGCTCAAAACCACTGTTTTGGCCGTAACTCTGCGCACAGGCATCCAAACACAACACCGTCTGAACCTAGAGATGCAAAATCTTGATCCGGACGCTACGACTAGTCACACGCACAAATCCAGCATCGATCGGTGGATGGACAATGCAAAACATGCAAATCAGGCTCGAGAGCCAGTCCACCGAGAAAACTCTAGCGTCTACAAAAAAGCTGCAGAGCACCCCAGCAAGCATCCGGGACATCGTGGTAGCCGTCTGGCAGCTGCTAGTGGATGGATCCACCAACCGTCGGTGCTCTGGCACCAGCTGGGCTCGCATCAGGGAACTGCACGAGCATGGACACGGCCGAGTGGTCACAGTAAGCTGTACAAACAGACAGAAACAACTCACATGAGAACACTCCCCCATGACCCGTTGGTACGCATGTCCATACACGTGCAGAACTGACATAGGTGCACAACAAGATGCTCAACAGTCCATGCTCACACACCCCACTCTCAGCCACTCTCAGGCAAGGGGCGTAGCCCGACAGAACGAATGGCCACCATGAACTTTTCGCGTGCAAGTGCCTTGGTCAAAAAGTCAGCCCGCTGCATGTCCGTGCAGACCCAGATGACGGAGATCACCTGTCGCTCCACAAGATTACACACAAAGTGATGCTCAACAGCAATGTGCTCCGTGCATGCATGAAACACACCAGAGTTCTCTGCAATGGCAAGAGCACTCTGGTTTTCACAGCGCAGAACGATGCAAGGCACAAACTAACGCAACTCACGAAATAGACGCTGCAGCCATACCGCCTTTGTTGCCCCAACCCCCAAAGCAACATACTCAGCCTCTGATGAGCTACGTACGATGCAACCCTGCTTGCCACTGTGCCACGACACAGCGGTGCCACCAAGCAGGAACACGTAGATTTTTTGACTGCACCCATCAGGGCTCCACGCCCAGTCATTGTCTGTGTAGCGGTCGACTACCACTGAACACTGCCGTCAAATGCAAAGTCCAAGGTACGGCGTGGACACCACGTACCGCACCACTCGCACAGCCGCGTGAAGGGCTCTTGCCCGAGGACACTGTGAGAACTGTGCAAGGAGGTTGACGGCGAAGGCAATGTCGGGTCGTGTGGTAGTGGCCAAGTACATCAAAGAGCAAATCAGACACAAGTACAGGATCACGTCCACTGTCTCCCCCAGGTCTGCGGGATCATCCACCTTGAGAGAATCCTCCACGTCAGGTGTGATGGGGGTGGAGGCTGTACGAACTGCACCCAGGAGGTCAGCAAACCGCTCCCCCACAACGCGGGCGTAACGTGCCTGATGCAACAAGAGTTTCCGTCGCTGATGATCACGCACGATCCCCATCCCGAGAAACATAGCTGCAGGACCAAGGTCCTTTATCATGCAGGCAGCCTGGAGAACTGCCTTGGCCTCCTTCACGGCCTCCATAGAAGGAGAAACAATCAGGAGGTCGTCCACGTAGACCAGGATGGCCGTGAAGCTCTCAGCTGTGCGTCTGAGAAAGAGGGACGGGTTAGCTATTAATCCTCCCTTTAAATATGTACGACTCCGCGGTGGCCATGAGTGTGCAAGGCATGCTGACTCAGAGAGCGGAGGCGACGCGCAATGAGCCCGTGCATCAACATCGAGCACACGAGACATTCACCTCTCCACCTCTCTTGTGCTCGCTTCCCTCTCGGTAGCAATGCCCCAGCTCCAACCCCTCCATCCATGGCAACTGATGGCTTAGTCATTGGTGACCTAGTCTAGCCTTGCCTTTCTCTTTGTTTCCGCATGCCTCATCTCTGAGGCTGACCCAGATGAGACCTCGAACTCGAGGCTGGGTACTTTTGACTGACATACCGTAGTGTTCCGTAATTTCGTGGTCCAAAATAATTTAGGGGGTGTAACATTGATTCACAATTGTTTTAGAATTATTTTTCGGTTTCCAAATTCCTACGAAATGACCCAGGGTCGTAACCGTAATTTTGTTTTGTAAGTAGCTGCTTCTCTACAGCAAGCGGTCCTCGTTCGACTCCGTGCCGTGTATAGAGTACAGGTTCATCGAGTTCGTGCATGTGTCTCGCTTGTCTACCTTTGACACAAGGCAAACAAGCGAAAATCTTGATTTCGTGCCACGCTGTCAAGAGTGGATGACGCACCCTGCAGATATTTTTCGGGCTGCGTGGGTGTCGAGCGGCACAGCATGGCCTGGACAAATTATTTTTGCGTTTTCGTGAAACTGCAAATAAATTTGAACCCGTTTCCTAAAAAGACACGTTTTCAGAGCAAACAAAATGATTAATAACGAAATTACGGAACACTATGGCAGTATGTGCAGAAACATTGAACCGGCCTAGAGCCGGAATTAGGGTCGCGCACGGAATTCCCGTGCGCTTGAAATTGGAGCGACAGCGAGCTTCGCTCGCCGTCCGACGGGTGCGTTCGATCTGCGAGTCCCACCCCGTAGAACTCCTTCTTGTTGAATCCTAGGACTTGTAGTTAGTGCGACGGCTCATCCATGGCTGTCACTAACCCAACTCTATCTCCCTCAAACTAGCACCGTTTCAAACAAAACAAGTTGCATTGGATTCGTGTTGTTCTCCTGATGGTATCAGAGCCCAGTTCACTGGGCGTGGTGATCGCTAGGCAGCGCAATCTGTAAAAACAATGGACGGCCCTACAAATGGCCCTGAACGGCAACGACGCTGTTTGCTGCCACTGCAGCAGGCCAGGGCCGTCGAAGTAGGTCGCGCAGGGCTCGCCAGACCCTGCGCAGTCGGGGCGGAGCCAGAGAGGCGCAGATCGCGTCGACTTGGGGGCGGTGCCCGCCAAGCCAACACGTCACGTGAGACGCCCGTGAGCTGGGTAGCAGCAGCAGCAGTAGTAGCAGCGGCAGCTACAGCATCAGTCCAGCAGTGGTAGAGCAGTAGGGACTACTTCCCCTCTTTGTCGAAGGGTGAGGAGAGGAACAGCGGAAGCCATGAGCAATGCGGGCTCCGCTCCACTCGGTGGCGCAAACCAAGGGGGAGGCTCAAACCCTAACGGCAGCCAGCCGTCCAATCAACCCGCCACCACAGTAACATGGGAGGAGCTATCCAAGGTCATGACGCAAAAGGACCTTTCCCCTGCCCTGGTGGGCACGCGTGATTTCCTAGCCTGAAAGGACATCTTCCTTGCGTGGGCCGCCGAGCATGGCTTCGAGGAAGTTTATCTGTCACCAGCGGTACACAATGCAGACGAGCGTGTACTTTTGCGCGCCTTCAACGCCCTCGTGCGGGAATTGCCCGACGATCAAGCCTACGCCATTCGTCATCTCCGCTTTGGCGGAAAGGGCGAGGATCCTGCAAACCCACGCAGTGGTGCCCCTCGACCCTTTGAGGCGTGGCAACATCTGTCCACCCGGCAGGAGGAATGGGAGATGGCCTTGGTCATCACACTGCATGACAAGTTGCGCAGGTTGTACCCCAAGCCAGGAGCGCCCATCGCAGAGTAGTGGGACACATTAATGGACATCCGTCGCCGGATTCTGGGACTTGGCGCACCCTGCTCATTGCTGGAGTGGTTAGACCCGGTTCTTCTTCATCTTAGCGAGCCCTACAGGGTGTTCCGGAGGACGCTGTTGAGGAGACTGCGCATCACTGACATCGAGACCACGGACCTGGCGGAGGTTTTCGAGGAATTATGCCACTACTATCCTGCGTCGGGAGGCACGAGACACCGAGACTCCCACGGCCAGTGCCTTTGTTCACCATGCAGCGGCAAGCCCACCGACAGGCTCAAGCGCTGGAGCTGGACGAGGTGGAGGGGGCCAAGGAGGACAATCAAGCGGAGGGCGAGGTCACGGTCCAGGTGCAGGAGGACGTAATTGCAACTACTGCGGGCAGACCGGACACTTCTGGCGGGCGTGCCCACAGCTGCAACGCATCATGACGCCACCTGCACAGCAGCAGCCATATCAGCCGCAGCCGTTTCATCGCCCTCAGCTCGCTCACCAGCTACATCTGCCTGCGTGGTTGAGGCCGGGCCCCTTGGGACCACACGCACCGGCCCCGTTTGGAGCATTCACGTTTGTATCACCCTCCCTGCAGCTGCCACCGCCATTCCCAGTGTCTCAGAGGCCAGCACCGCCGTTTTACCAGGGACCACCACCGCAGTACCAGGGGCCGTTCTACGTGCCGTCGTACTCTGCTACACCGGTTCCAGCACCTGCGTGGGCACAGCGCATCTACTCAGAGATGGCAGACACACAACAGCCAGTTCCGGCACCTCCTGTTGGCTGGACTACACCCATGGCGCTCCAGCACCCCGAGCCGACCGCTGCGACACAGGCATCAGGTCAGCGGCTTGGACATACACACGTTACCACATCGCATACCCTCCCCATGCATGAATGGCTGTATGACACTGTCGCATCGCATCACTTGTCCCTAGCAATGTGATGCGATGTGACGTTGTCATACATCAATGCCCTAGCTCCAACCCAAGACTGACATAGTATGTGCAGGAACATTGAACCGGCCTAGAGCCGTAATTAGGGTCGCGCGCGGAATTCCCATGCGCTTGAAATTGGAGCGACGGGGAGCTTCACTCGCCGTCCGACAGGTGGGCTCGATCAGCGAGTCCCACCCCATAGAGCTCCTTCTTGTTGACTCCTAGGACTTATAGTTAGTGCGACGGCTCATCCATGGCTGTTACTAACCCAACCCTATCTCCCTCAAACTAGCACTGTTTCGAACAAAACAAGTTGCATTGGATTCGTATTGTTCTCCTGATCAGCGTCACTCTGCATGTAACCGGCACGTGTCAGTGTGCCGGTGATTTCCTTGTTCCAGCATCTGGGTGACTATTTCAGGCCGTACAAGGCCTTGCGCAAGCGCCAGACCTTGTCACCGTCCTCAAATCGAGGTGGCTTGACCATGTAGATCTCCTCCTCTAAGGTGCCATGGAGGAACGTGTTGTTCACGTCCATCTGGCCGGCTCCCGGTCGTGGTGAGAAACAACCCAGAACAAAGCGCGAGCGGTGATCATGCGGCCAACGGGCGCGAAGGTGTCAGTGAAAACTACTTCCTCAACCTGTGAGAAACCCTTGGCCGTCAAGCGAGCCTTGTAGCGATCCAGTGTGCCATCCGGCTTTACCTTCTTGCAAAAGACCCTCTTGGCCTGTAAAGCCTTCCGCACAGGCGGGAGTGCGACAAGCTCATAGACACCGTGCTCACGGATGGCTTACAGCTCATCCTCACAAGCAGCACGCCACAAGTCTGCATCGTGAGCTGAGTGTCTCCTTCAACGTGCCTGGATTAGGCGTCATCGAGGGAGTGCTCCGGGTGGCTAAGACACATGCCTCCGGACTGGGTCTGACCGCGACAAGGTCGGTTGCGGCATCGCATGTGACCAAGAACTCTCAGGAGACCAACTCGTAACCAACAGGACATGCTGGATGCACCCCAGTGTAGTCTGCCTGGACACTCAAGCCAAGGGCCTTCGTGCCAGGCTCGCCACTTTAAACACTACAAGTCGGGCGCCTGGGCGCACAGTCAGCAGCAACTACCAGCGAGCAGTGGAAGTGGACGTTTTTTCCACTGCTACAACTTTGGAGGCGTTCACCGCCTACACGGAGTGTGAGCAGTCCCTTGACTGGACTCGGATCATGCGTGTCCTTCAGGCGGCGCACACGTAGCAAATTTCCTCGAGTCATACACCGATTGGATGCGCCGCGACCACAACTGCAGCAGACGCATCCGTTTCACCAGGTGACAGCGGTGATGTGGACCCTTGGGATCGCACGATCGCGGAGCTTCGTCAGTTGCTGGCACTTCTTACTCAGGGAGGTGCGAGTGTGTTTTCATAACCGAGTGGTCCCGACATAGCTTGTCTTACTGCGGCTGTTGCCCGTGAATGCTTGTGGTGGAGCTATGTTGGCTTACGATGAGGATAGACCTCACAGTACCGACTGGCTTGATGAGTCACAGATCCGTGCTATTCGTTGTTATCCTGAGTCGTCTGCTGAGCGTCCAGCAGAGGCAGAGTGTTCTGTGGCATTTTTCTCACTGTCGACGACTGGTCGTGAGCCGGGTGGCACCTGGATTACTGACTCTAGTGCCACCCATCACATGACCTGTCGTCGTAGTGACTTCGTTGTGCTCGGTCCCGTTGCGTCCGTTCGATCTGTTCACACAAGGTCTGGTCATTCGTTGCCTGTGTAGGGCTTTGGGATTGTGCGGTTTGATGGTCCGTCTGGCCCCTTGTACATTTCTAATGTGCTCTTTGTCCTTGCTCTTGAGCTTAGCCTGCTCTCTGTTCGTGTATGCACCAGGATGGGTCTCACTGTTGAGCACTTTGCTGACTCTGCCACAGTGACTGCTCTGGACACACGTGCCATGGTGCTTCGTGCCTCTGTTATTGATGACCTATATCGTGTGTCTCGTTAAATTCCTTCTATTTCTTCTCCCCCTCTCTCTTCTGCGTGTGTGTTTGTCATTGGTGTTCTCTTCCCTAAGCACCAGCGCTTGTTACATCGTCGCCTCTGCCATGTGAGCTCGGACACTGTGTCCAAGCTCATTCGAACTCAGCCAGCCCTCGGTCTTGATGCAGCTTCTTTTGAGAAGCCGCCCAAGACCGACTGTCTTTTTTGCGCCCAGGGTAAGATGCATCGCTGCTCTTACCCTGACTCCTCCTCCCGGGCACTACGCCCACTAGATTTGGTCCACTCAGACCTTCTAGGTCCTCTCCCAGTCGAGTCCCTCTCTGATCGGGGTCGATATGTTCTCATCCTGACCGATGACTTCACCCAGATACGGTAGGTCTACAGCCTCTGCCACTAGAGCGATGCCGCACTCGCGGTCTGCCTGTGGCTTGTGATGGCTAAGCGTCAGTCTCGTCATGCCCTGCACACGTTCCGTTTGGATCGTGGTGGCGAGTTCTTAGGCGAGATGGATGCCTACTTTGCCGAGCACGGTATCTTTTACCAGCTTTCCTTCCCTGCTACACCACAGCAAAACGGTGTGTCTGAGCGTTGGAACCGCACAATGGAGGATGCGGTTCGCAATGGTCTGAGTGTGGTCTAACGGAGTCCTTTGCCTTTGATGGCTTCTCCTACATGACATGGGTCTGGAACCGCTTGCCGCATGGCCCATTTCTAGACCATGTCACGTCGTACGAGTTGTGGTTCGGCCATCGTGCTGATCTCCATCTCGCCCGCGTTTGGGGGTCCCTCGCCTGTGTCTGGTACACCGAGGACCAGCAGGGGTCCAAGGTCTCACCTCGGGGACGTATGTGTACCTTCCTTGGTATCTTCCCACGGTCGAAGGCCTGGCGCTTTTGGGACCCTGCTCGCCATCGCATTGTCGAATCTCGAGATGCTCTCTTCTTTGAGGCTCTCACCTACCGCGACTTGTCCAGCATTCTGTCGCTGGCCGCCGACCACATTCCTACTTGTATGGCCTCCCGACGGATGGGGGAATCTAGTCCTGCAGATGGGTCCGTCCGGGCCTCCTCACCTGTGGTCCGGTCTATGGCTGCTGATGATCCGGCCATCGTGGCTGTGGGTCCAGTAGCCTCATCAGTTCCCTCTGGCACACTTGATCCCGTGCTGGTGTCAGACCCCTCTGGCGCACCTGATCCCGTGCCGGATTCGGTATCTTCTAACACACCTGATCACGTGCCGGTGTCAGACCCCTCTGGCACACCTGATCCCGTGCCGGTGTCAGACCCCTCTGGCACACCCGATCCCGTGCCAGTGTCGGTCCTCTCTACCACACCTGATCCCGTACAAGCATCAGTGCCCTCTGGCACACCTGATCCCGTGCCAGTGTCAGTCCCCTCTGACACACCCACTCCCGTGCATGCACCCATGCCCCTTCTCGCATCGTTTCTTCCCCTTCTTCCCCTGTGCGGCCGCTGCAATGCCCTGAGTGTGGCCGCTCGGGGTAGTGGAGGACGAGGAGGAAGTGGTGGAGGTGGGACTGGTGAGCTGGGACAGAAGCGTAGGAGGGGTCGCAATCACTGTTGCAACAAGTGGACTCTGCTGATGGGCGATGGCAGCCTCATGAGCCGATGTGGCCTAGATGAAGTAGCGATGGGCCCAAGGAAGCAACTGTAGTGACTCCGAAAACTCAGAGAGAGCTACACGGTCGAAGCACGTAAAGAGCTTCACGTGGTCCAAATGCGCCCCCATCATGATGGTGTCGAGTACCCACAACTGTGTCCCGCAACCGGTCCCAAGGTGTGTGTAAAGGCGCATCGCGCGCCTCCAGTAGTCAGTTGCAAGCTCCGTGGGACCCTGACGGAGGGAGTGAAACTCACGTAGTCGGGCCGTCCTCGTGGCATGAGTCTTTGCAACGAGAAGTGTCAAGGCCAGCTCCCAGCCCTGACATGGATCTGCTCCAGTCCCGGTCCAGGTCTCACCGAGGAAGGGTTGGAAGTCGACCACAGTCTCACGTGGCATGGCGTAGAGGAGACTGCGCATCGCTCTCGCTGCTGTCTGGACCTGGTGAGTGACGCGGGTCTGGTACCAGCTGTGGTAGTAGGGCCAGACACCCTGAGAATCGGTCCACACCGGAAATAAGGTCTCCCAGCAATCGAAGCCCTTGTTGCTATCGTAACGAGGTGGAGGTTTCTCAAAGTCCTTCGGTCACCACTCCGTGGGGAGGGCGACCTCAGGCTCGGGAGACGGTGGACAGGGTATTGGGAGCTCACCAGTGAGGGAAACGCCACCAGAAGTGAACGCGCTGAACGACGTGGCTGATCCTGACAGCGAGAAGGTCACGGAGTGAGAGGCTGCGACCCCAGTCGTAACTCATGGATGCGATCCTCAAGTACACAAAGCTTGTGCTCACGTGAGTCATCCTCAATCTCCTCCTCATCCGAGGTGTCAACCTGTGATGAGTGGTGCTGAGGTCGTGACGCTATGTAGGGTGTAGACTGCTGAGCAGATGGTGCAGCTCTAGTAGATCCTCCAGGTGGCTCCTGTGAGGCCCCCGATCGACCCCGTAGTAACTCCGTGATCTCCTGCAACGCGTCGGACTACCACTGTTGCTGCCGGCGCATCTCGTCCTGCGACCAAAGAAGCTCGTCGATCGCGAGGGACTGCAACTGTAGACTCATAACGCCCGAAGAGGAGGAAGAGGAGGGGTCAAGTAGCCCTTTGCCCTTGTCACAGACCGGCACCATCGCAATGCTCAGTATGGGGCCGAACGTAAAAAAAATGCTTCAAACAAAAAACTGACAGCGTTTCTCAAGGAGTTAAGACGCTCAGAAAAACTGACGTTTTGACACCGAAACTGCTGACATCAGCATAGTCGGTGATGACGTCAACATTTTTTACGCTAGCGAAAAAATGCTAGCATTTTTTACGCTAGCGAAAAAAACGCTTGCGATTTTTTTTGTTCTTTGTTTTTTGGAGGTCACGCGAACTCCGCGTGACCAGTGGGGGTGACGTCGTCGCCTCCTGTTCGCGGCTGTGCAGGGGCTGCGCAGGCCTGTGCAGTGCCACACAGGCCTGTGCAGTGCTGCGCAATTTCTGCGTAGTTGCATAGCAGTGCTTTGCAGCAGCAGTGTCGCGCAAGCCCGCCGCTGCTGCTGTAACGGGTCTGCTGCTGCTGCATCCGTCGCAACTACTGCTACGCTATTGTAGCCGCTGCTGCTGCTGTCGTTGTTGTTGTCACTCCAGTAGCTGCAATGTTGCTGCTGCGCTGATGCTACTGCTCGTGGCTGCCGACGCCGTCGCTTCGCGCTGCCAGTGCTCGTAGCCGCCGTCGCAAGCTGTTGCTGCGAGTTGCTACTCCCTTTTTTTTGTTTGGTGTACAGGCTGGCAGCAAGACACAGCTGCTGCTGCCACCCGGTGCTGCTGCTGCTCACCGGCATGGCTGCTGGATCTCGTCACTGCCACAGCTCCTCTTGCTACGATGGTGGCGATTGCGTGGCGACGTCGCTGCTGTTAACGTCGGCTGCGACGGGTACCAGGATGTGGCGGCGGTGGTGACTCTCACTGTTTCTGCTGGTGCTGCATCTCTGCAGCGCAGCTCAGTGAGAGGGGTCTCGCTGCTCCGATACCATGAGAAATTTCTAGGAAGTTCATAACCTTGCTGCTGCTAACATGGCGACACTGTCCAGTCAGCTACCGCACTAGCAAGCAAGCAGGTGTAAGAAACAACAAGGATCAGGCTGGGGAGACGCGCAAAGTCTCATAAGCTCCAATAACTTAGTAATGCAGAGAGAAATGAAAAACGACAAGCACAATGCAAAAATACCTGCCGCGGCACACAGCGGGTGACGCACGCGGCAATATCAGTTTGTCCTAAAACCGGCTCAAAACCACTGTTTTTGCCGTAACTCTGCGCACATGCATCCAAACGCAACACCGTCTGAACCTAGAGATGCAGAATCTTGAGCCGGACACTACGACTAGTCACACGCACAAGTCCAGCATCAATCGGTGGACAGAAAATGCAAAACATGCAAATCGGGCTCGAGAGCCAGCCCACCGAGAAAACTCTAGCGTCTGCAGAAAAGCTGCAGAGCACCCCAGCAAGCATCCGGGACATCGTGGCAGCCGTTTGGCAGCTGCTAGTGGATGGATCCACCAACCGTCGGTGCTCCGGCGCCAGCTGGACCCGCATCATGGATCTGCACGAGCATGGACACGGCCGAGTGGTCATAGTAAACTGTACAAACAGACAAAAATAACTCACATCACAACACCACTCACATCTCGGTTTCCTGAGATTCGATCGTCGCCTGACCTCCACCCCAGTGACTTCCCTCTTCCAGGTGTCATCCCCATCCCTTGTCCTTCTCAGTCTGTGGTTGCTCTCCCTACAGAGCTGCAACCCAAGGACTTCGAGACACCACCCCCACGGTATGCCAACGAGGACAGCTTCGACTGCTGGGAGATCCTTTTCTAGGTTTGGACCACTTGAGAAGGAGTGTGGCCCTACTACCACAGTACGCATCAGACCATGGACTGAGCACAGGTGCTGACACCAGCTAGGGCGATACGCGGACTCCTTTACGCCATGCCGCGCGAGACCGTCGTCGACTTTCGCTCATTCCTTGGCGAGGCCGGCACAGGCACCGGCACCGATCCACGCGGGGGCTTGGACCTGGCATTATCCCTGCTTGCTGTAGAGACGCACGCCACCCGTGCCGCGCACATTCGTGCCTTTCACTCCCTTTGTCAGGGGCCTGCCGAGCCTACAGCCGACTACTGGCGATGCGCCATGCGCATCTACACGCGCCTTGGGACCTCAGGAGGTACACAGCTATGGGCGCTCGGCACGATCATGCTCAAAGTTTGCCTTGAGCACACAGACATCTTCACGAGGTACAGCGACGCTGTGCTCGAGCCTTTTTTGGCCTCACTACAGCATCTTCCCTGGGCGCACCAGCTCTTCCTCTAGGTGACTTCCGCCCGTGAGGCAGCCGTGGCCCATCAGGAGACTCCCCTTGCTGCAGTAGCCGTCGCATCACCACAGACGCCCCTCCTGCATCCTCCGTCACGTCCTCATCTTCCTCTTCCTCATCCACCCCGCTTACAACGACTCAAACACAGGGTGTCACAACAGTAGAACAGGGGAAGAAGAAAAACGGGAAGTGCGGCTCAGGTCAGCAGCAGTCACATCAGTAGTGTTGACATGGTGTGCCCCTTGCCATGAGTGCCGTTGAGTGTACTCCCTGGTTTGACCACTGAGGAGTGGTCAAACACCTGATCTGACTTTAGATTTGGATTCCTTGGATTTTTCCATGCATGATCGAGCTTTGAATCACTCGATTTGAGTGAGTATTCAGAAAGTTAGCCTAGCCCGAAAATCGGGTGTTTGGGGGTGGAATCTGGTACCTGCCATGGGTGGCGGTATAATCCACCACCAGTGATCCGAGTTCGTCCCCAACGAGCTCCAAATGCACCAGGGCCATAAAGGAAGCAACCAGAGAGTTCTCCTTGACCAGGGTGAACTTCTCCTTGACTTCTGGGCGAGGAAAGGCGCTTCGACGGGTCATCGTCGAAGCGCCTCCCGTTGCCTAGCGTGCAAGGCAAGGTGGGCGGCTCCACCAAGGGTTACTTCGACGGCCGTAGCAGGGGCTCTACTGCTCCGTTTNAAAGTTAGCCTAGCCCGAAAATCGGGTGTTTGGGGGGTGGAATCTGGTACCCGCCATGGGTGGCGGTATAATCCACCACCAGTGATCCGAGTTCGTCCCCAACGAGCTCCAAATGCACCAGGGCCATAAAGGAAGCAACCAGAGAGTTCTCCTTGACCAGGGTGAACTTCTCCTTGACTTCTGGGCGAGGAAAGGCGCTTCGACGGGTCATCGTCGAAGCGCCTCCCGTTGCCTAGCGTGCAAGGCAAGGTGGGCGGCTCCACCAAGGGTTACTTCGACGGCCGTAGCAGGGGCTCTACTGCTCCGTTTTGGGCGTGCTTGGATGCGTTGGAAAGCTTAGATCACAGGCTATAAGGATCTGATGTAATCTCAATATGATAAGTAACAAAAACGTGTTTCGATTCAGTTCTACTGAATGCGACGTGTTCTGCCCACTCACATCCGTGATCCTTGTGCTCCACACTCTTCACCATTGGTGTCCTTTGGCTGCCCCAAACCTTGGTAGCGTGAACCAGTGAGAGCTAGGCATCCTTGAGGGTGCCTCCACACCCACTAGAGCCAACAAAGGGTTATGGACCCACGTGCCTAGAAGGACCCTAGCTCCTCAACTTTCACGCTACCGCCGCGCGCCATGGCAACGACCGAGCAAGAGAGCATCGGCGCCGTCTCCAAGTTTGATGGAAATGGCTTCCCCTTGTGGAGGTGGCAGTTTGAGGTCTACTTCGATGACAAGGGCCTGCTTGAGCTGGTCAACGGTGAAAACACCGTGCCTCCGGACACCGAGACGCCGGAGGAAGTGGACAAGTACAAGAAGCGCAACAAGAAGGCGCTTGCTTTGTTGGTGTTAGCGCTAGCTCCTCCGCAGCGTACACTGATTCAAGGATGCACGGAGGCCGCGGAGCCCTGGAAGAAGCTCTGCACCATCTATCAGTCTACCAACCTTGCTAACCAGCTCTTCGTCTTCAAGAGGCTCGTCACCCTCCGAGCCAACGAAGGCGACGACATCATGGAGATTCTGCAGCAGATCGAGTCCCTCACTGCCGAGTGCGTAGCCACCGGATGGAAGGTCGTCCCTCAGCTGCAAGCCATGATCCTCCTTCTGGCCTTGCCGGACAGTTGGAGTCCCATGATCACCGTCGTAGGCGGCTGGTCCGCCGATGAGCTGAAGTACCCGAAGGTGGCTGAGTACGTCCGCAACGAGTGGATGCGGCGTGGTGGGAGAGAGAGTGGGGCGACATCGACTTCCGCCTATGCCGTCCGCCCTCAAGGTGGAGGGGGAGGCAAGAAGGGGAAGGGTGCTAACCAGGGTACCAAGAGAGGTGACAACAAGGGGGAGTGCTACAATTGTGGCAAACAGGGCCACTACGCACGTGATTGCCCCAACAAGAAGTCGGACCAGCCCAGGAAGGGCGGGAAGAAGGACACCCAGGCTATGATGGCCAGGGATTCTACCGACTTGACAGATCCGGAAGTCACGGTGATCGACTCCGGATCAGGCCGCCACACACTATGCAACCGGGCGGCATTCGTCACCTACGGTGCCACCGAGCGGCGCATGACAGTGGCCAACGACAAAACAGAGTTGGCCGCGGACGAAGGCAATGTTCGCATCGAGTCGGTGGTGAACGGGAAAGTCATTCCGTGCACCATCTACGACGTGCTCCACATGCCCAACTTTGGGGCAAACCTGCTGTCAGTGAGCCGCCTTACCGACAAGGGGCTTGAGGTGCTCTTCAACAAGAAAGAAGCCATCATCCGGAAGGAGGGGGACAGCGAGGTAATTGCACGTGGCAAGAGGGAGGAGGACTTGTACCTTCTCCGTACCAAGGTTCTTCCTGATGCGGTGAGGACCGATGCCGCCAACCTCGCGACGAAGGATGAAGGGGACCTGGACCTATGGCATCGTCGCCTATGCCACATCGCTCCCTCAACTGTGAG
>SZWC01007588.1:63103-76310 GCA_023375785.1 Penium margaritaceum | reverse complement strand
GCTTTCATCCTGGTTAATCATCTGCAGTGTTTGTGTGTGTGTGTGTGTGTGTGTGTGTGTGTGTGTGTGTGTGTGTGTATGAGCAGAGCCAAGAGATCACTTGCGTGTATGAAAACCATAACCAGCACTCTCCCATGACCCACAGATGAACAGCCCACACACAAGTGAGAGCAAGGAAAAGTAACATAATGACACGACTCACAAGACCCATGTCAATCAGGGGCATCACGAGTGCGCAACAGGGCAGCATCATGCACAACCGCTTTGAACATGCCACTGCCAAGAGCTTTGGTAGGGAAGTCTGCATGCTGCTGACGAGTGTTTACCTAGACGACCTGGACTTCTCCAACAGTAATGAGGTCGCGTACAAAATGATGCTCAATGTTTATGTGCTTGGTACGGGAGTGATGCATGCTATCGTGCTTAGGAATTGCCTTGGAACTTTGGTTTTTGCAGCGTAAAGTGATTTAGTGGATGGGAATGCACAACTGTTGCAGTAAGTGAGACAACAAGACGCTCTCACACGTACCTACATCAAGCACCATGTACTTTGCCTCACTGGAGCTCCTGGCAAGTCATCCTTGTTTCCCACACTTCCACAAGATAGCAGTCCCACCAACAAGAAAGATATAGCCAGTGCGACTATGAGAATCAGTATCCTGTGTCCAATCAACGTCAGTGTATCTGTCAACGACCACTGACGGTTGAGCGTGATAGCACAACCCTACACGTGCAGTAGACAGTGCTTAGAGGACGACACACAGTGCCACCTCAAGATGTTTCTAACCAGGTTGCTGGGAGAACTTGGCCAAGAAGTTGACCGAGAAGGTCATGTCTGCCCGGGCTATGGTGGCAAGATACACGAGAGATCCGATCGCATTGAGATAGTCGATGACATCGATAGTCTTCTCCATTTTTATGAGTCGAGAGAATTCAGCATACGTTGGCCTGCTAGGGTCATCAGTGTGGACGCAGTGGGGGTGTCAGCCAACAAGGAGGTGAAGCGCTCTCCTAGGCTGCGGACGTATGTAGCCTGGTGCACGTCCAAGGTGCGACACTAACAGTCACGATCGAGTTCCATGCCAAGGAAAATTCGTGCCGGACCTAGGTCTTTCATCTTGTGCGTGGAATGTTGCAGGCTCTTCACTAAGTGGACAGCTGTGGGATTGGGAGAGGCAATGAGCAGGTCGTTGACATAGAATAGAATGGCCACAAGGTGCTCTGAGAGCGCATTCAGGAATAGTGCAAGGTCCACAGTACTCCGTCTATAGCCATCTCTCTCAAGAGTAGAGGAGATCTCCATGTTTCAGCAACACATCGATTACTGAAGCCCATACAGAGCCTTTCATAGCCAACAGACCTTGTTTGTGCCATTGGTGAACCCCGGTAGTTGTACCATGTATATTTCCTCATCCATGCCCCCATGCAGGAAGGCATTGTTGACGTCCATTTGTTCCAGTTCCCAGTCGTGTTGGGCTACCAAACTCAGGAGCGCTAGGGCAGTGGTGTACCACCCGACCAGAACGAAGGTCTCATCAAAGTCAACCCAGGGATCTAAGAGAACCCTTTGGCTGTGAGGCAAGCCTTGTACCGGTCAACTGTGCCATGAGGCTCCAGTTTTTGCCAAAGAACCCATGTATGACCAATTGCCTCACTCGTGAAACTGTGTATCAACAAATGTATTTGGAAGGGAAGAAACTAGTGAACATGGATGGTTCATAGAAACTACTAAATATCACATAGAGCCCATTATTTTTTTCATTACATACAACGAATGTACATCTGGGCTTTGTAGACATGCATTCATGTGGATGATTTAAAAAAAAAAAAATGTAGGAATAAACTTTTTGATACACTGATTGACAAGTGCGTGAATTTGAGGTGATTAACCATAGCTCAAAGAACCCAGTGAGCAGAGACTGATTTGTTGCTCGCTGGGAGGCCCAAAAGCTCAAAGACACCATGCTCCTTTAAAGCACCCAGCTCCTCCTACATGGCCTTTTCCCAAAGATCGGCATCAGCAGCCTCACGAGCCTGTCGAATAGTGGTAAGCTCTGGAGGGAGAATATGCAGGCCACTGGCTACAAAGCATGTTGCGACATGTACAACAACAAAGGGCTCAAGGGAGCCGTGGAACTCATGATTCACAAGAGCGTAGCCAACTCCTGAGTTTGGATGGACCACACTAATAGCGAGGCCGAGTGCATCAAGACCAGTGGACAGAGGGTCCAGCATTGGAGAACAACGCGCTGGAGCATGTGCTTTTTTTAGAGGGCTATGAATCCTAGGAGAAAATTTGCTGAGGTACAACACAGAGTCTCCTGCCTCGTGTGTAAGACTTAGGACCGAGAGGAGGAACCTGAGAAGGGGGTTCAGAGGAATCAGCCACGGCTGGTGTCTACAGCATAGGCTCAGGGCATGAGCTGGGAACAGAGTGCACAATGGACTGTGTTAGGACACCAGAGGGTGCTGACCAAGAGGACATAGAGGACTATGTAGGGGCACTAGAGGGTGCCAACCCAGAGGGCGCAGAGGACACAAGGGAAGGCGACTCTGAGGAGGAGGTGGTCAGTGAGCTGGACGGAGAGGATAGGTTGGGAGATTCATTGTCAGTAGAGGGGACATACAGAGATGGAGAAGAAGAAGGACTAGCAGGAGGAACGGTGCCAGAAGAGGAGGAAGGAGAACCCCTGAGATAGGAGGCTGGGACAGACACACCCCCTCCAAGCCGACTGAGCGAGGAGAGAGAGGGGGGCAGCGGGGCACTGGAAAGGTCACAAGGAAATACATCCTCGAAGAAGAGGGTGTCACGTGACTTGATGACGTGGAATTGGTCAGCATCCCAGAAATGCCAAGTGTTGGACATGGCAGAGACACCATGAAAGGTACAGAGGCGGGTGTGGGAGCTGAGTTTTCCGTCCAAAATGTCCTCTAGAAGCCAGACAGCAACAACAAAACCTTAGACACGCGCAAGACATAGTTTGGCACAACAATCGTACCATTGTTCGGAGGGGGTGACACGATGAGGGAGATGGTCATGGGAAATAGGGTTCCAAACCCAGGTCATGTAGGACATGGTTTCAAAGGAGAAGAGGGAAGGAAGGGAAGAGGCACTCTAGAGAATATAGACACCGTCGACAATGGTATGGTTCCAATACACACCCATGTGTTGAGAGACACCATTTTGTTGGGGTGTGTAGGGGGTGGACGGCTCCATACACACCCATCATGAGGACAAGAAACGGGTAGTAGGTCCCATGAATTCCCCACCACGGTCATAGCAAAAGACTTTCAAGTGGCGACCACAGGCTAGTTTAGCCTGTGGAAAGCAGGTTTCAAGAGTGGAGCATAAGTCACTCTTTTGAGGGAGGACAAAGGCCCAATTCATGTGAGAGAAATCATCGGTGAGACGGAGGATGTAACGACCAACCTCCGCCTTAGCATCGTGGTCAAGGGTTCCTATGACATCAGTGTGTAAGAGGTCAAGGAGGTAGGACATGCTGGACTCAGACGTAAAGAAAGGCGAGCAGTGTATTTTGCCTTGGATACAATTAAGACAGGCATCCGAGCAAGGCATTGGGAATGTGGAAGCATCAAGACCGTGAGTTGGTTGTTCACGCAGCAAGCTGTCAACGGGAGCGGTGTGAATGTGGTAGAGGCGGCGGTGCAGTAGTTGAGCGTGTGCTAGGGAGAGGGAGCATGCAACATGAACAACGATAGTGGTGGCGGGATCGGGCGCAAATGATGGAACATGAAACAAACAATCACAGTGCATTCCACTAAGCTGAACGTGGCCAGTGGTGTGGTGCAACACAGATGCAACGGTGCGGCTAGAGTAGAAGTACATGCCTTGATCATCAAGAATTGTAATAGAGAAAAGATATAGCTCAAGAGCAGGCACGTACAACTCGTCTGGTGGACAGAGCTCCCCCATAGGCCCAACAAAGCAGACAACCCTGAGACCCTCAACTGGCAGAAACTGGCTAGAGCCAGTGCGGACAAAGCGAATTGAGCCAACAGGACCCAACGAGACAAACAAGGACCGAGAGGACGTTACGTGGTGTGTGGGTCTGGAATTAAGGATCCAGAAGCCACCTGACACGCAAACAGACATGGGGTCACGATTGAAATGGGAGAGTGTGGAGGAAGCTACTGGCCACAGGCAGCAAGACAACGAGGCAAATGATAGGACTGCCAGTGCTCAATCCACGGACATTAGCTGGAGGAACCCAAGAACATGAACTGATGGCGGACCACGCAGACCCCCGTCCACAGCACACACAAGGTTTCCCACGACCGAATGTACATGCTCACCTCCCTGATCATGGAGGTGTCGTTGGTGGATGGCATGAGAGAGAGCAGCGTCCAGCTGGCGACCCTCGTCAGGCAGGTCAGGAGTGATGATAATGCTGAAAGAAGGGTGCCAAAGAGGGAATTTTGGGGATGTCCAAGAAGGTCGAAAGTAAGAACCAAAAGGGGGCCCGTAGAAGATGGGGCCGCCGAACCCTAGAGGTCATCCCCAGGGGTAAGTCGGTGGAGGTGGTGCCATGGTGGTGCTGTAGTTTGTGGCAGGTGAAGAAGCGGGGACAGTGCTGCTCGAGGATCCAATCAAGGCGGAGGCGCGAGAGTCGCCACCACTACCACCGGAAGAGTAGGCCCACTGCACCCGCATGGAGGACGCAAGGCGGGCATCGTCAGGTGGAATAGGGCACTTGGGGACAGCTTGACCAGTGGCGCCACGGTTCCAACACGTAATAGTGCTGGATTAGGAGGAAGAAGGGACGGAGCTATCGGATCTGCAGCCTTTACCGCGCCCCCCCTATCCACTGCTGCCTTAGGCACAACCCTTGCCCTTGCCCTTGCCACAAAACCCACCCCCTCCATCCCCCTGAGATATGAGAGAGGTTGTGGTTGTGGTGGAAGTGGAAGACGAGGAGGCAGAGGTGGAGGTAGACGAGGAAGGGAGTGCAAATTTTTCCACTGCAACGGCTGCACGATGGATGTTCTTGTTCTACAGTGAGCTCCACAAGTCTGTGAGACACTGTGAGGTGAACTCCCACAAGGTGCCAATGCCTGGTGGTACATCCTCAAGAACAGGGACAACTGCAAGGCACTCAAGCTCGGTGAATTTTACCTCTCGGAATATGTCGGAAAGCTTGGGGATGAGACCGTTGGCAATGGAGAGAACAACAGGAAGCTTTTCATGTGCTTTCTTGCCTAGGTCGTGTAGAAAGCGCAAACCACAGGCTTAATAGGCATCAGCAGTCTCATCAGCTCGCACAGAAAGCGTGTTGAATGGAACAGTGAGGACACTCTATGCAGCATGCCCGGCCACTATCGTGTGTCGCTTGATGAACGCGTATGCGCCGACCGGGTCAGCAGACGTGCGCTCGGCAATGTCGGCATTGTATGACCCAATCTTGTTTGTGAGATCATCGGGCCCAACACAAATGAAAGCACACACAACACGTGCTGACTCAGAGTCGACAGGATCAAATGGAGGATTGTCTGAGGGGTTGGGTTTGGGTTAGTATTCTCAGAGCTGCTTGCCCTCTGCCCAAGCAATGAAGCACACCTTCCAGGAGTAGAAGGTGAGATTAGAAGCAAAGTGGGGTGGATTTGAGTCAACGTCAGGCTTGTGTTGCATTGGAAATGCGAGTGCTTTCGCAGCGGCTGTGCCTACAGCAACTCCGAATGCGAGAGAGTGAGAGGAGGTACAGCCAGCAGAGGCGGATGCGGAAGCGGGTGAACTGGAGAAAGTAGAGAAAATGCTAGCAGAAGCGGAGGCAGAGGGAGTGCCACGCAGTGTGAGCTAGAGGCGGTTAAGGACCAAGTCAACGATGTGATCTTGGTCAGCTTGCTCAACATGCAACTTTTCCTCTACATTGCATTGAGTTGTGAGCATAACTTGCAGGGCAGTGCGCTCGCGTTGCAGTTCAGCTTGCAGTGCAGCACATTGGTAGTCGTCGACCGGCATAATGCCAGCAACTGTGCCAAGAAAATTTCTGCAGAGTTTCCCTTGCCCCAGTGGGCGTGGGATATGTATCGTGGGGGTGCTCAAGGCTATGCTGCATGGCAACGGACCTGGCACGGACGGCCACAAACACGCCAACACAGAAGCAACACAAGGGGAGCAGGGGTAAGAGAGGGCTCCAAGCTCACCGAGCCTGATGGTAGAGTGATAATAAAGGAGAAAGAGCAGCTGCAAAAGAGGCCACAAAAACTGAGATGGTGGAAGTTGTGGAGATGAGGAGACACACTACACCTATCAGTGCGTCAGCCGTGAGGGTGGAGATGGCAGCAGCTGTCAATACAAGGACCTAGATATGACGAGTCATTGATGACGATGAAGAAGAAGATGAGGTCTGTGTCATGGAGGCATGAATAGGAGTTACTGCACTAGGTAGCGCAGTTGCAGCCACTGCTGCTGCTGCTGATGCTACCACGCCTCCTGCGGCTGCAACCTGGATGCCAACGTTGATAGCAGCTGCAGCTAGGAGACCCTGGCCAACTGCGGCTATTGTGTACGTCTCAATGTCCCTACCAGCAGCGGTGCTGGCAGGTGCATGTGCAGCACGCGCTGTGGCAGCAGAGGTGGAGGCAAAAACAGCACTGGTCACAAGTGCAGCCTGTACAAAAAGGTGAATGTCAGATGGTGCCGATGCTGCTGAATCTGCGGCAGATGCAGTGGGTGAAGGAGCACAACGCGAAACAGGGTCTCTAGGGACTGCTGCAGCGGATGCTGTTGCCGCTCCACAAGGGACAGCACACTGACCCTACTGATGAGTGGGCTTACTGGAGATTGGAGAGGCCGAGGATACCATGGCGGCCCCGTGGCTGGCCCCTCTTCCTGTGCCGTCGGTGAGTCGTTGGAGCCAGACTGGCAATAGGCTGAGTACTCAGCAGTGTCCTCCTGCTCATAGTGATCCGTAGGGTTGTGGTCCTCACCAGGATAGTATCCGGGACTGCTGTCGGAGCGGCGGCAAACATGCAACCACCCCTCACACTCTGCCCTCTCCTCATAGTATGCAAGCTCGTTGCTGATGCGGTCGCGCTTACGCCCAGCCATGGTAGAGTTCGGGATAGGTTCGGTCTCCAGTGGAGACGCCAGCTCACCGAGTGTCCAGCTGCTTTGCAAGGAAGATAATCGACAGAGAGGTTTCAGATGTAGGGTGTACTGCTGCTGCTGCTTCTGCTAATGCCGCTGCTGCTGCTATTGCTGCTGCTGCTGATGTTGCTGATCCTGTCGTCACTGTCGAGGTTGTTGTACCAGCTGGGAGCATTGGCGGACTAGGAGATGCTGCCACGGCAATCCTCTGCCGTTTTTTTCCCCAGGGAAAGCCAAACTGGGTGCAGCAATCAATGCGAGATGGAATCACCAGTGGTTGAGGACAGACCACGACTGGTGTCACGGCTGCCAATCAATTGAGGACGTTGGCAAGAATGCTGAGGGATGAACAGCAGGTACTGAGAAAGGTGCTGCTGCTGGCAGTGACAACTCGCCATAGTCAATGCGGCTACTGCTACCGATGCAATTTGTGGCAAGAAATTCAGGCCGGTGGCAGCAGTAATGATGAAGTGCTGCTGAAAATGCCGGAAAATGGCAGATCACGACATTCACAACTGCTACTTCGACTGCAGCTGTCACGACTGACGCAGGCACAAGCAGCAGTTGTAGAAGCTGTTACAGTGGCCGTAACTGTTAGCTACTGAGCTAACCACCTCTGGCAGAGAAGCCGCAAAACCGAAAAGCTCACAAAGGTTTTTAGGCCTTCTTCCTTTGTTGACATGTGTCATGCACCCCAAACTTAATCAGGCATACACTTCACCTTCAAGAGTACTAACGCCTTAGCATTACATCTCAAGAAGAGCTCAAGTCGTCAATACGCAAGAGAGCATCAAGCAAGGGTTAATTGATCAGCATGCAAGACAAGTCCTTTTATAGCTGGCTGTCCAGTCCAAGAACTCAAAAGCACATTCTTGAGAACTGGCTTGACCCTGCCACATCACCAAGAGACTTGCGCTGTGGGCTTGACACATAAGCATCCTTGTGCCAAGGTGAATGATCAGCCGTGTTGCTTCCCAGAAGCAACAGACTTTCTTTCTTGGAAGCTTCCAAAACAACCAAGATGTGAATGGAGCCAGGATCGAACTCATGACCTCTCACTTGGCCAAATCAACAAAATGGCCAAGTTAACCACTCACCTACATGGTGTACTCACAGGTCATATCTCACACAAGACAGAGCATAGTTGAGTCACCCTACAACAAATCCAGGGATCATACCTCCACAAGGGGCAGAGCATTCCTGATCCGTCGTACAAGACTTGAACAAGGGGCACAAATATTCAAAAAATCTCTCCCTTGCACCTTGCGTCCGTTTCCATCATCATTCTTCATCAATTGCGTTGACCATGCCGATACCTTGCCTGCCCGCCTGGTGGAGATCCCTGTCCAATGGCCTTGTAAGCATTTTAGCCCGGTTCAGCTTGGTGCCGACATACTCGAGCTCCACTGTCTGCTTGTAGACCAAGTCTCGAGCGTAGTGGTAGCGGATCTCGATGTGCTTTGTGTGCCTGGACATGACGGGGTTCTTTGACATGTCAATGGCGCTCATGTTGTCAATCTTGATGACCGTCTCCGTTGCCTGTGGTGCCTTCATCTCGGATAGCAAGCTTCGTAGCCACTGCATCTCTTTACACACCTCAGCCAAGGTGATGTACTCAGCTTCAGCTGTTGACAAAGAGACACATTCCTGCTTGCGACTTGCCCAACTGACTGCACCTCCATTCAACATACACACAAAGCCGGAGGTAGATTTTCTGTCATCGATATTCCCTCCCCAATCAGCATCAGTGTAGCACATGAGACGGAGTGATGCGGATCCAACGATGCCTCCAAACTGGAGCCCCACGTGCCGCGTCCCCTGAAGGTAGCGCATGATGCGCTTCACGGCCTGCCAGTGAAGTGGACCGGGATTGGCCACAAACCGGCTCACCTGCCCAACAGCATGGGCTATATCTGGTCGGGTGGCGACCATGGCATACATCAGACTGCCCACTACAGACTGATATGGGATTCCCAGCATGTCAGTTTTCTCCGCTTCGTTGGATGGGGACATGGAGGTGGAGAGTTTGCACTCCGAGCTCATGGGTGTGCTGGCAGGTTTGCAATCTGCCATGTCGTATCGTTTGAGGATGGAGTCGATGTATTTTGTCTAGTTCAGGCTGATGGTACCTGCTGCTCTGTCGCGCTTGATTGCAATTCCAAGATAGAAGTCAAGAGGAACCATGTCCTTCATCTTGAATCTGCTACTCAGCTGCCCCTTGAGATTGTCCAGCAGTTGCGTTGAAGAGGAGCATAGAATCAAGTCATCAACGTACAAGGCGACCAACATAGTCCCTTTGTCAATCTCATGCACGTACATGCTAGGGTCATTGTCGCAGTGCATGAAGGACTCCTTGGCCATGAACTTGTCCATCTCCTGGTACCAAAGTCTTGGCGCTTGTTTTAGCCCATAGAGTGCCTTCACCAATCTACACACCTTGCCCTCACGAGCATCAACCCCCTCCGGAACCTCCATCAATACCTCCTTGTCAAGTTTTCCGTAAAGGAAGGCTGTCTTGACATCCATCTGGTGGACCTCCATGTTCTCGGCAGCAGCAATGGCGAGCATTGACCGGATGGAGGCAAACGTCACAACTGGGGCAAAGGTCTCATCGTACTCTGCGCCAGGCCGTTGGTAGAACCCCTTTGCTACCACCCGTGCCTTGTACTTTTCTATCTTGCCATCTTGTTTCCTTTTTACTTTCAGCACCCACTTGGACCCCACAACGTGAGCCCCGGCAGGTCTGTCCACCAGTACCCAGGTCCCATTCTCTTCAATGGAGCTGAGTTCACTCCGAATTGCTTCGTCCCACTCTGCTTTGTCAAGCCGAGTGAGTGCCTCTGCGACAGACGTTGGCTCCTCTTGAACCAAGAATGAATAGTTGAAGCCTGTCCATTCACCCCTATCTGCGTCGTAATGCTGCCGAGGTACTTTGAGGCGTGAACTGCTCCNATGTAGAGGCTGGAGGTCTGGTTCGTCGTTGATGATGGGAGAGGCATCATCCTCATGTTCCGGAGGATCGGATACGTCGGAATCAGAGTCTGATTCCTCCGAGTCATCTTCACGAGCTCCTCTCCCTATTGCAGCACCTATCCCATGCCATTGTGCTGGTGCTTCGTCTCCCTCTTCTAGGAGAGTGAGCCACTCTCCCTGTTCTGGAGCGTTCTCGAGTTCGAGATGCTCTCCCTTACTCAGAGACATTTTGTGGAAATCCACGTCTTTGCTGCGGATGACCTTCTTGGCTCCTTGGTCCCACAGTCGATAGGCTTTGTGGGTGGTGTCATAAGCGATGAAAATACACTTTCGTGCTCTTGCATCAAGCTTTCCAGGGCCCTCACCGGCCTGGACCTTGGCAAACCCGGTGCAACCGAACACCTTGAGATGGGAGGCGTCCAGCTTCCTGCCTGACCATACTTCTTGAGGCGTCTTCAACTGCTGTGTATGCTTCTTCTTGCCTCTCCTTCGCAGAGCTGCTGCAGGTGTGAGGTTCACAAGGTAGGTAGCCGTACGTGCTGCTTCAGCCCAGAACTTAGGAGGAAGCTTGGCGTCAAAGAGCATGCACCTTGTCACGCCTAGGAGTGTCTGGTTCATCCTCTCTCCTACGCCGTTGCTTTGAGGTGAGTAGGGCGTAGTTTTCTGGTGTTCAATGCCCTGTGTCTTGAGCCACTCTCTGCAAGCTTCGTACTCTCCCCCGTTGTCCGTCCTGAATGCCTTCACCTTCTTTCCACTCTGTCTCTCAACCATAGCGACAAAGGCCTGTAGATTCTCCTTCACCTCACTTTTCTTTTTGAGAAAGTATATCCAGACTTTGCGGCTGGTGTCGTCGATGCATGTGAGGAAGTATCTGCTGCCTCCATTTGACGGTATGCGAAAGGGACCACATACGTCAGAGTGGACAAGATCAAGAGGTGCGAGAGCACGCGTTCCATTGCGCTTGAAGGGTTTCCTTTTCGCCTTGCCCTGAAGGCATGGCTCACACATGATCTCCGCTCCCTCCACCTCATCACCTAGCTCCATCCCACGCACTAGCTCCTGCTTTCCCATGAGCTCCAATGTGCGATGAGCCACGTGCCCAAAGCGCCTGTGCCACAGGTTCTTGGAGGATGTGCACAAGCTAGAATGAACAGCCCCGGTGGCTGCATTTGCTTACGGTTTTGTTGCCGAATCATCTGCTGCCACTGCTTCCGCTACTCCAACATGTCCTTCCTCATCTAAGTCTGCGTCGCTGCTCTCCTCATCATCACTCTTGGCCAAAGATTCAGCCGTTGAAGTTGTCGTTTTGGTCTGCAAGACGTAGAGTCCATGAATGCGAGGAGATGTTGATGTCCTTGGTGGGAACTATCACCGCTTCCTTCTCTGTAAAGACCACTGTCATGCCATGGTCAGTTATCTTAGAGACGGAGAGCAGGTTGGCTATGAAGGAGGGCAAGTAGACCACCCCCTCTAGCTTGAGGTCGGAAACTCCACCGTTGATACCCACTGTGACCAGCTTGTCACCAATCCCCTCAGCTGCCTCAACCTTGCCATTGGCGACTCTGAAGTTCTTGTTATACGGAGCAGGAGAGATGAAGTCTCTCTTCTCGTAAGTGGTGTGCTCGTTTGTGCCCGAGTCAAGGCCATAGGCTCCTGGCCTGAGTATCGCCCTCCCTTTGTTGGAGGCACACTCAGCCATCAAGCTTGTGGGATCCTTCCCACCATTTCCCCCTTGCCATTCATCCCCGTCTCCTCCCTCTCTCTTGGGTGCACAGCACTCTCCAGCCCAGTGTCCGGCCTTGCCACAGTTGTGGCAGTTTCCTTGGCGCTTTGCACCCCTTCCACTGTTGCTAGTGCTATTGTTTCCCTTGTACCCAGAGGATGAGGTATTGTGGAAGGTGCCGCTGCTCCGTGAGGCAAATGCAGCCATGTTTGCTTCACTACTGCTACGACGCATGGCTTCATTCCGCACATACTCAGACGGTGGTGTAGGAAACTAGATCTTCAGTCCACCCTCCAATCACTGTTATCATGGGGCCCCAAATTTCCGGCAGCGTCATCAGAAAAATCATGGCCTGCATGTCGGATTTCAGGTCCCACCCCATGCCGGTGGCTTGTTGCAAGAGCGTCTCAAACTTCTGCATAAAGGCGGAGACATCCTCCCCTTCACCAAGCCTCATGCATTTATGCCCAATCACCCCAAATCCACACACTTGATTATGTGTGTACAATACTAGACCATATGGTGACGATCCTTCTAGGAAAAGAGCTTAGAAATTTGTTAATGTTTTGTGGAAATTACTTGTTACAGTCATGTTCATAGTTACTTTGATGTACATCACCACAGGACTTTCTTAGAAGTTCATCAAGGAATGGATTCCTTGAATTTTCTTTCAAAAGTCAGTTCTCTAGAATATTTGTCCGAATTAACTTAAACAATTGCCTTTTCACATTGTGACCTACTTTGTGCTTTTTGTACACAGTAAACTATTTTTGTCACTATGTTCTGGAAATAAGTCTCTACTTCTGTCTGGCGACGTCCAAATGCAGAACTGTTAGTTTTTTTGGGATTCTCGACGCTCGTGCGGAATGTTCCCTAGTCGTAAGTAATAACTCCTGGTCAACGCACGAACGCCCCCCCCCCCCAAACATGCTTCGCGTTGGTGTATTGGGTAGTGTGTCAATGCACTTACGTACATTTCGGAGTGTATTCACGATACACTCCGCGGTACACTTCCCCAATACACTCGCGGTGTTCGGGGGAGGGGGGAGTGAACTCTCATCGGGGTACGAGTAGAACATCTCAGCTGTATATAAAATCTCAGTCTCTTACATGTAAACCGTCGGATGCCAAAGATCTACGATCCCTATATTTTCAGGCCTACTATATAGAAGGATCACATATCTGTTTTACGTATGTCTACCATCTGAAAGTAGCAAAAACCTAACCGGATGAACTTCTCACGAGTGGTCAGTCGTTGATGTCCCCCCCCCCCACCCACTATCAAAGTGTATCTGGTCGGTGTATTGGGTAGTGTATCCGGAGAGTGGCCGTTGTAATACACAAGTGTACAAAATACACTTGTGTACATTATTCAGCGATTTCAAGATACACCTCCAGATACA
>SZWC01007588.1:32206-57088 GCA_023375785.1 Penium margaritaceum | reverse complement strand
TGTGTGTGTGTGTGTGTGTGTGTGTGTGTGTGTGTGTGTGTGTGTGTGTGTGTGTGTGTGTCTGTGTGAGCAGAGTCAAGAGATAACTTGCGTGTGTTACACCCATAACCAACACCATAGGCCACACACTATTGGCATCTCAGCAAAGTTCCAGAATCACCCACAGCATTATCTTCAGTTGTGCTCAAGAGCGTAACTGTGTTCTTAGCATAATGTGCTTGAATTCTGCTTAGCACAAAATGGATCAAATACAAAAAGGAAACATGCGTCCACATACGCTCGTAGATGATTTGGTTAGTTGTGCTCTTGACATGCATATTCTAGGCAGGGGTAATAAGGTGTTATGCTGGGTTGCTCATCTTACCGGACTACGCTCATGGTGTTCCGGAGTGTGAGCAATTGGCCGGTGGCACACTGCCGGCTGATCCAGTTTGATCCCGGGGCGGCAGTCGGGACCCACCTCATGTGTTTCGCGTGGGTGGCCCGGTCAACTGGCCTTGAACACCCCGCTGTCCTGTGACTCCTACACACTTGTTCTTCCGAGACTCTAAAGCTGGGAAAGGACTGTGTTTTCTCCATCCATGGTGTCATGAGCATATTTTCTCCTTCCGTTCTTGCTAAGTATGCTGCGCTAGCAACCCTCCGCGTCAGGGATATACATGGCATGGACAAAACCAAGTGGGTACAGCTGTACATGAAAGCTCCTATCACAGATGTTGAGTGTGCATACACAGCCACTGATGGTGATCCCACGGCACACGCAGATCCCTGAGATGGACAATGGCGGATTGGATGCTGAAGGGTGGAGGGCAGCGTGCTGGACAGATGCGTGCCAAGAACGTGTGATGAATCACAGAGAATGCAACAGTCCATGGAATACTTGTTCAGAGCTTGATTTTAAAAGGGAGACACGATGGGATTCATGTCATGAAGACCTTTCTTGTGTGGCCTGGAATCGCAATGTGTAGGAATATTGAACATGTGACAGTGTTGGGATGGCCTGCGAGAGGAAAATTATACTAGAGTAGCAGGTAGGGACCAGGTTGACCCTACTGATTGCGAGAAGTGAGCGAACCTGCCAGCGGTCTTGCTGCTTGCTCACTCCCTACTGGTGAGCACGCTTGGCTCGCCCTCAGCCCCGTTCATTTGCCTGAGTCATATTCCCCCTTCTCTCTCCCGTCTCTAGGAGGGTAGTGCGTGTGTGGAAAGTTCTTGTGTCAGGTTCTACCGGTATCAGAGAAGAGGGCGCCATTCTCTCATCACTTGAGTGGGAAGAATGCGGAGGTGGCCGTTTCCCTGCCGGCCGCCGCTTGATGGACGGGTGAAACGCCACCACTGTTTGAAGTTGAGCTACAGCAGCAGGTGGCGCAAGATCATGAGCCACGGCCGCTGCCGGACAGGCTGCGGCTGCAGCAGTTGCAGCCTTTACGGGGTCGGTTGCAACCTAAGCTCAGGCTGCAGCTGTTGGACTGCGACCCTTGCACAGGTTGCAGCCATTAGGCTGCACTCCCTGCACACACTGCAGCCAGGGTGCTGCGCCCTCACCAGTTCCCGCAGCAATTGGGCTGTGGACTACCTGAGGCTGTAACAGGTGTGATGCGATCTCCCCATAGACTGCATTGGTTGGGCTGCAACTTCCATCCATGTTGCAGTCGCTGGACTGCCTCTGTGGCAACCCTGGAGAAGCATTCCTGACAGCAGCCAAGCAGCCACTGTCTGCCGCAGCAGCGGGGAGTTACCCCACGTGCTGGGCTGCTGCAACGACTGCATTGAGCATAAATCCATTGGTTAGTGACCCTAACCCCTCTTCCTCCTCTCTCTTCTGGGTCTCCTTGGGCTGGATTCTTCCCTCTCTCCCTTCCTCACAGTGGAGCACAGCCCAGACAACCAGAGTATCCAGGCCTAGGGCCTTGTCACGCAGTTCTCAGGCAGAGCTGGAGGCTGAATGCTGCCAGATTTTTCCTGGCAGCGTTGACCGTCTACAAACCCATCTTGTCATCTGTTTCTACCCCTCTCCTCGTTTTGAGCTGCCACAATGTCAGGAACACAGTCAGCGGGCGGGGGTGACCCTCCACCATCACTGAAAGATCTCAGCCTCCCACAAGTCCAAACCTTGGCACTAGGGCGTCACACTTTAGCACTAGAGCATCACACTTTGGCACTAGAGAGTCACAATTTGGCACTAGAGCGTCCCATTTTGGCACTAGAGTGTCACACTTTGGCACTAGAGTGTCACACTTTGGCACTAGAGCTCCACCCTTTGGCACTAGAGCGTCACATTTTGGCACTAGAGCATCACACTTTGGCAATAGAGTGTCGCACTTTGGAACTAGAGCGTCACACTTTGGCACTAGAGCGTCACACTTTGGTACTAGAGCGTCACACTTTGGCACTAGAGCATCACACTTTGGAACTAGAGCGTCACACTTTGGCACTAGAGCGTCACACTTTGGTACTAGAGCGTCACACTTTGGCACTAGAGCATCACACTTTGGCACTAGAGATTCACACTTTGGCACTAGAGTGTCACAATTTGGCACTAGAGCATCACACTTTGGCACTAGAGCTCCACACTTTGGCACTAGAGCGTCACACTTTGGCACTAGAGCGTCACACTTTGGTAGTAGAGCGTCATACTTTGGCACTAGAGCATCACACTTTGGCACTAGAGATTCACACTTTGGCACTAGAGCGTCACACTTTGGCACTAGAGTGTCAAAATTTGGCACTAGAGCGTCACACTATGGCACTAGAGCTTCAAACTTTGGCACTAGAGCGTCAGACTTTGGCACTACAGCGTCACACTTTGGCACTAGAGCGTCACACTTTGGCACTAGAGCATCACACTTTGGCACTAGATCTCCACACTTTGGCACTAGAGCATCACACTTTGGCACTACAGCGTCACACTTTGGCACTAGAGCGTCATACTTTGGCACTAGAGCTCCAAACGTTGGCATTAGAGCGTCACACTTTGGCACTAGAGCGTCACACTTTGGCACTAGAGCTCCACACTTTGGCACTAGAGCATCACACTTTGGCACTACAGCGTCACACTTTGGCACTAGAGCGTCATACTTTGGCACTAGAGCTCCAAACGTTGGCATTAGAGCGTCACACTTTGGCACTAGAGCGTCACACTTTGGCACTAGAGCGTCACACGTTTGGCACTAGAGCATCACAATTTGGCACTAGACCTTCACACTTTGGCACTAGAATGTCACACTTTGGCACTATATCGTCACACTTTGGCACTAGAGCGTCACACTTTGGCACTAGAGCGCCACACTTTGGCACTAGAGCGTCACACTTTGGCACTAGAGCTCCACTAGGCTGGGCGAGAAAGTTGCAAAGCTGCAGTCTTTGAAGACATTGCTCAATACAATTCTGGCTAACCAGCAGGCACTACTTACACAGGAACCGCCTGCCCAGGTGCACCTAGCCGGGCAGACGACAGGTAGCCCAAAATCTGCATCTGGCAATGCCGCAGTGCAGCAGCAGCAGCAGCAGCAGCAGCAGCAGAAGCAGAATAAGCAGCAGCAACCACACCACCAGCAGCAGCAGCAGCAATCACAGAGGTGTCAGCCACCTTGCTGCAGCAGCAGCAGCAACATCAGTATGCTCAGAGTCTAATGCGCTCAGTCCCCGCTCACTCCTTCGTGTCGCCAATGTCACTGCTGTAGCGCTATGCACCCCCTCCGTGGCAACAGGCTGGGACTGGCGGATCTGCCCTAACTGCCCTGATTATGCCGACAAGGCGCCCTGTGAAGGATTTTGAGTCACCTCCTCCCCAATACTCTGCCACTGTCGGGTTTGATGTCTGGGAATTTCAGTTTCACACTTGGGCCACTGGGGAAGGGCTATTGCCCTATTAACTGACTGATTATGACTCCACTGATGCGGCACAGTCTGCCACAGCAGCTCAAGCGGTTCGTGGCCTGGTCCTTGCTTTTACAGATGACTCCATGCTGGATGTCAAAACTTTCGTGGCTGACTTAACCGGGCAGGGTGCGGATCCCCTTGGAGCATGGCAGCTTGTACTGACCACACACCAGCTAATCAGTCAAGCTGAATTGAATGATCGCATTAGAGATTTTACCTCTCTGCACCAGGGTGACACTGAGATGGCTGACGCCTACTGGCACCACGCCCTACATTCGTACACAGGCCTAGGCACACAGATGCTGTCTCATTATTCAGCACTGTTGGCTATCATGTTGGGGGCACATGAGAAGTACTCGGATCTTTTCCAGTACTTTGATCCAGTAGAGCTCATTCGTATGGGGGAGGCAGGCACCCTTCTTCCTTAGGCTCGTGACTACCATGTCAAGTGCCTGGTTGGTATCTTCCTCATATGGGCCATATAGCAGCTGCAACCGGCGCACGAACAGCCACAGCTCCTCATCTCTCCTCCATCCAACAACTCTCATCGCAGACGTCTTCCACAGCATCCTCCCCCTTCAACTGCTAGTGCGGCAGTGGTTCAAGGCAAGGGGAAGAGAGGAATCGGAGGAAAGGGGACAAGGGGTCCAAGGTTTCTCTGGAGTTCAGGGTGGAGTCCTCCGTTGCTACAACTGTGGTGGCGAACACAAGTGGCAGGTGTGTCAGTGTGAGCATGACTTCGCCAAGATCAGACGGGCGAATCATGATGTCTAGCAGGCACGGGCTAGTCGCAGCACCAGACCATCTGGTGCTTCATCAAGCAGCGCAGGCCGAGCAAACGTGACTACTACTTCCACACCAGGGAGGGAGCTTCTTGACGCTCTGTTCTCAGAGCTAGAGAGCGCGCTTGCCACCACCTTCCGCAGCGACGGTGACCCGTCCACTCAGGGAGGTGCGAGTCGCACTGACAGTGCCCGGGGGCTCATTCATTCTACTACAGACATACTTTGCAGCATCTCGTGTGATGTGACAATGACGCACTGTGTTGATGAAATTGTTTCATATGATGTGCCGTCGTGGATTGATTCTGTCACTGCTCGCTCCTGTCATGATCCTGCGGGGCTGTAGCAGTCTCATCGGATGGTTCAGTTGCACTATGTTTTGTGTCACCTTCAGAGCGATTCCCTGATGGCTCTTGGGTTGTGGACTCATGTGCCACCCACCACATGTCCTCTCAGCATAGAGATTTTGTCCTTCTTGGTCCTGTTGTTTCTTTATGTTACGTGCGCACTGGGTCTGGTCAGCAGCTACGAGTCCATGGGGTTGGTACTGTTCGTTTTGATGGATCTGCCGTTCCTGTTTACTTCTCCGGCATGCTGTTTGTTCCCGGCCTTGAGTTGAGCTTGTTGTCTGTCCGCATGTGCGATTGTGTTGGTCTCAGTGTCACGCATGCCGCTGGTATTTTAACCGTAAGTCTCCGGGCTACTGGGTGTGTTGTGCTTCATGGTGTCGTAGTTCACAGTATTTATCACATTCCCGGTTGTGTCACCACACCTCCTTCAGCTCCTCCACGTGTCTTTGTGATGGACACTCTATCTGCAGCACAGAAAAAGATTCTCCACTGTCGCCTTGGTCACGTGCACTCTGACCCAGCCTCTTTTGAGAGGCCGGTTCAAACTGACTGCTTGGCCTGGCTCCAAGGGAAGATGCATCGTGCCACGTATCCCCCTTCCCCATCCACTACCTCTCGGCCCCTTGAACTCGTGCATGCTGATCTCATGGGTCCTCTCCCCACTGAGTTACAGACAGAGCGGGACCTCTATGTTCTCACTCTCACTGATGATTACTCACACTATCGGTGGGTGTTTTTTCTCCGTCATAAAATTGATGCGGCACAAGTCATCCGACAATGGTTGGTCCAAGCTGAACACCAGACCAACCAGCATCTAGACCGGTTCCACTTTGATCGTGGGGGGGAGTTCATGGGCTCTGCTGCTCAGTTTCTTGAGGAGCAGGGTGTGACCCATGACCTCTCTGCACCTTTCACACCGCAAGAGAACGGCATGTCCAATTTCTGGCACCGGACAATGATGGATGCTGAGCGCTCCATGCGTGCCGAGTCAGGCATGTTTGAGTCATTGGCTTTTGAGGTCATGGCCTACATGACGTGGGTCTGGAACCGTGTACCTCACAGTCCGCTCCCACGTCATGTGACTCCCTATGAGCGGTAGTTTGGTCATTGTGCAGACCTCTGGTTGGCCCGTTTCTGGGGATGTCTTGCATGTGTGTGAGTCCCGGAGGTCCAGCAAGGCAGAAAACTGTCTCCTCACGGTTGCCTATGTCTGTTCCTGGGGGTTGCACCTCAGTCCAAAGCTTGGAGGTTTGGGGATCCGGCCGGACATTGCATCTTTGAATCTCACGATGCTGTCTTTCTTGACTCCTACACCCAGCATGATCTGTGTTGGATTCACGCCTCTGGCCATCACACCCCTTCGTGCCCGGGCGTCCACCGCGTGGGGGAGGTTTGTCTCGTCGGTCTCGGTGGACCAGGCACATATGTGGGGCCTGGCGTTGCGACTCCTTTTGTGCTGCCTGTATTGCCTGTTGCTGGCAATGGTTCCACTACACGTTCTGTGGAGCTGGCCTCGTTGCCAGCAATGGATCTATCAGCCTCCCCTGTAGGTGATGCATCCCTTCATTCTTTGCCCATACTTCCTGCTTTGTCTGATCCACCTCCTGTTTCTCCTGTCCTGTCACCCCCTGTATCTCCTGTCTCATCGTCCACATCTCCCTCTACCTCCTCTGTTCCACCGGAGCTTGCCGATGATCATGCTATTCTCTCCGCCGGTCCAGTACTGTCTATGTCCTCGGCCTTTCCTGCTGCCAACCCGTCCATGAGTCCCGTCACAGCACCCTCTCTGCCGCCTGTGACCCCTTGCGCTGCTAACTCACTTAATTCCCTTGTCCCTTTGTCTGATTCACCTACGTCTACTCATGTGTATTCTCGTGAGGCAGGGGGTCATCTTCGCCCACGGCCGCCTAGTGTGCAGTGTCCTATCGTCAGTCCACATTGGCCGAGGCGCATAGCGCCAAATTGTCCGACTGTCAGTGGAGGGCCTAGCACGAGAGTACTTGGATTGTCTGTCCGGGAAGAACCTGAAGTTGCAATCTCACCAGCCACCCTGGCAGGATACAAACAGCTGCAATGTGCCCATCTGTGAGCTCACAACGCAGCGAATCTCTGGGCGGTGTGAGAGATGTCACCAGTCGCACAAGCGTGTACTCTCTGCTTGATTGAGGAGAGCCTGCAGGACCCCACCTCCTTGAGGTAGGCTCGCTCAAGGCCTGACTCTGAGAGGTGGGAAATGGCCATGAAGGAGGAGATGGATGCACTGAAAGAGCATGAGGTATATGAGTTGGTTGATTTGCATCCTGGACAAAAGGCTGTCAAATCCAGTTGGTTCTATCGTGCAAAGAAGAAGCCTGATGGCCTGAATGAATGCTATAAGGCATGAATGGTGGCCGAGGGGTACTCTCAAGTCCAGGGAATCAATTTCAGTGCCATGTTTGCCCCGGTTGGAAGGATGGTCACGGCTTGAGTCCTTCTTGAACTGGCTGCTCAAAAGAATTCGGAGGTACAGCAGATGGATGTCAATAACACATTTCTCCATGGGCAGCTGGACGAGGAGATTTACATGGTCCAGCCGCCCGACTTTGATGATAGCACACGTCGCGTGTGGCGTCTTCGCAAAACCCTGTACGGGCTCAAGCAATCTCCGAGGTGTTTGAGCAGTGAGATCCGCTCGTCACTAGAGCGTTGGGGCTACCGCCAAGGTGATGCAGACCCTTCACTCTTCTTGAGTGAAGTGTCTGCACCATTTGTAGCCATTCTCGTGTATGTGGATGACCTTCTGATAGTGTTGCCAGATATGGCGGCAGTGTAGAAGGACCTGTTGAGGGCCACGTACAAGATGAAAGATCTTAGCGAAGTAGAGGTTTTTCTGTACATGGAGATCGACCGTGATCGAGAGCGTGGGCTGCTAAATGCTCAGCAAAGGAGATAGATTCAGACCTTGGGGGAGAGGTTTGCAGAGCTGCTTTCATCCGCCTCCTCAGCATACACTCCCATGAAATCCGATGGGCAAAAATTGCACAAACCTGCTGATCCAATCGATCTGGGTGAGCCAGTGGATTCAATGTTGTACTTTCAAATCATTGACTCACTCATGTACTAGGTCACAACCATGCGGCCAGACATTGCCTTTGCGGTGAACTTGCTCGCACAGTTTTCACAGAGTCCTTGCACTCTCTACTTGGAGGCCGCAGTGCGCATCTTTGCCCTATGTGCTGCGAACGTCACGTCATGGACTGTTGTTTGGAACACAACCTTCAGTTTTTGTGTCAGGATTTACCGACAGCTACTGGGCCTGGAGCGCTGATGGTAAGAGTCGTACAGGTTACGCGTTCCTTCTGGGGAAGAAAGTTGTGTCATGGAAGAGTGGAAAACAAGGTTGCTTGGCACGTAGCACAGCGGCGGCGGAGTCTGTAGCCCGTGGCGCTGGCGTCTGTCACAGTGTCTGGTTGTGTCTGTTGTCTTGTGAACTGCGTCAGCCGTTGAGTGCATTGTGTTGCATTCTGATAATTGCGGTGCAACAGACATCGCTGCAAACGATGGTGTTTTTCATGTGCGCACAAAGCACATTGCTGTGGAGAATCATTTTGTGTGTGGTCTGTGGAAACAACGACAGGTCGACGTGGTGTGGATCGGCAGTAAGTGCCAGCTTGCTGACTTCTTGACCAACGCATTGGGTCGTGCCCAGTCTGAGATTGTGGTTGCTGCTATTCGTCTCTCTCCCATGTCTCTGTTCTGTGTGGTAGTGTGCTTGGTGTTAACCCTGTGCCTGTTGTGAGTGTGACTGGCATTGGTCATGTGACCACATGACACTTGTCTTGCATTTTGTTGCGTGTGTATGAACATGTTTGCCACGGGGTCATGGGGGAGTGACGTTGCATGTGCATACACAGCCAGTGATAGGGACCCCCCGGCTTCTGTTCATGCACATGCAGATCCCTTACATGGACAACGGTAGATTGGATGCTCAAGGAAGGAGAGCAGGGCGCCGGACAGACGTGTGCTAAGGATGTGTGATGAAACCCAAAGAATGCAACAGTCCATGGAATATTTGTTTAGAATTTGACTTTATAAGGGAGACACAAAGGGGATGAGAAATTACTCATAAACTTCCTGACCTTGCTGCTGCTGAATTTGTGATAGTGTCCAGTTAGCAGGCGCACTAGCAAGCAAGCAGGTGCAAGAAACAGCAAGGGTCAGGCTAGGGAGATGCGCAAAGTCTCATAAGCTTCAATAGCTTAGTAACACAGAGACAAATGACAAATGAAAAGTACACAACATAAATACCTGCCGCAACATACGGCAGTTGATGCATGCAGCAATGGCAGTTTGTCCTCAAAACCGGTCCAAAACCACTGTTTTGGCCGTACCTCTGCGTACACGTATCCAAATGCAACACCATCTGAACCTAGAGATACAGAATCTCGAGCCAAACACTACGACTGGTCACACGCACAGGTCTGGTATCAATCAGTGGATAAACAATGCAAAACATGCAAATCGGTCTCAGAAGCCAGTCCACCGTAAGAACTCTAGCGTCTGCAAAAAATAATACAAAAATCCCAGAAAGCACCCGGGACGCCGTGGCAGCTGTCTGGCAGCTGCTGGTTGATCGAGCCACCACCTGTCGGTGCTCCGACGCTTGCGGGGTCCACGTCAGGGATCTGCACGAGCATGGACATGGCCAAGTGGTCACAGCAAGCTATAAAAACAAACAAGGACTTCTCGCATCACAACACTCCCCTATGACCCGATTGTTGAAGTTTTGCCCCTCTGCATGCCCAAGTGTGGCGCCAGGAGGCGCCGACGAGCCGCCAGAGAGAAGAAATTCCTCGTCGTTGGATCTGGCCACTTGAAAATTGCTCGGATTGTAAAATGGATGATTGACTCTAAAATTGGACGAGTTGCTGAATCTGGTGGAAGTTGGTTCACTGGAATCAGACTAGTAACGAGAGAGATATGGGCTTCCAAATTTGGGGTGTGCGCGGCGGCTCTGGGAGCTGGCCGCGGTTCGACTGCTGGTGAATAATTGACCAGAACGAGTAACAAAATGCCATCTGGGGATTTTTCTCCGGAGGGATTGCCGAGGCGTCCGGTGGATGATCCGCCGGATTTCACGAGTGTAGTTTTGTTACTGAAGGACTTCCAAAATCCTGGCTCGGAGTCCGAAACTCAGTAGTATAGTTTGTTACTCAGGGACTTCGTCAAAATTCTGACTGTAGGTCCGCGGACAGGTTTCGAACCACATTAATCCCCATCACCAAACACGATGATTAACTCATCGAAACAGACCCCAAAGGCACAAGGGGCACCACCACTACACGTAGGGATATCTGCGACTCCGGAATAGCGTTTTGATGGGTCCTTGATGGATGAGGGCGCCTCGGCGGGTGACGTGGTGCGCGCCGCCGACTGAGCGGCTGGTTTGGGATGCTGCACTTTGGCTGATGTAGCGGGAGCTACGGTGATCTGAATTGCGCACGGTTTGGTGCATTGGGGAGTTCATGACTAGCCCTACAAATGTTCAGATCATGTCCATGTTCAATAATTTATGTAAAATCATGTTATTCCCTTCGCAAAAGCGACTGTCTCACATTTGCCTTCCACTCCCAGAAACATAGTGAAAGACGATTAAAAAGCTCACGCTTAGACTCAGAACCCGCACAAAACAAGCCGTGAGCACAGAAGACCAGTCAGGCCACGTTGCAACTGCATCCCTGTTTCTGACACCGATGGTAGGCATGTCCATACAGGCGCAAAACTAACACAGGTGCACGACAAGATTCTCAACAATCCATGCTCACACACCCCACTCTCAGCCACTCAGGCAAGGGGCGAAGCCCAACTGAACAAATGGCCATCATGAACTTTCCATGCGCAAGTGCCTTGGTCAAGAAGTCAGCCCACTGCATGTTCGTGCTTACCCAGATGACGGAGATCACCTGTCGCTCCACAAGATCACGAACACAGTGATGCTCAACAGCAATGTGCTTCGTGCGTGCATGAAACACACGAGAGTTCTCTGCAATGGCAGGAGCACTCTGGTTGTCACAATGCAGAACGAATCAAGGCACAGACTGATGTTACTCACAAAACAGACGTTGTAGCCACACCGCCTTAGCAGCCCCAACCCCAAGAGCAACATACTCAGCCTGTGATGAGCTACATGCGATACAACCCTACTTGCCGTTGCGCCACGACACAGTGGTGCCACCCAGCAGGAACACGTAGCCTGCCCGACTGCGCCCATCAGGACTCCACGTCTAGTCACTATCAATGTCGCAGTTGACTACCACCGGACACTGCCGTCGAAAGCAGAGTCCACGGTATGGTCTGGAGACAGTCAGAAACCGGGGTGCGGTTCCAAAGTGGCCCGACGGGTCTTCTTTTCTCACGGTTACGTTTTGTGTGGGTGGTTCTGAGTCTAAGCGTGAGCTTTCTGGATGCCTCACGCTATGTTTCTGGCAGTTGAAGACAAATGTGAGACACTCACTTTTGCGAAGGGAAGAACGCGATTTTGCATTAGCTTTTTTTAACATGGACATGATCTGATCATTTTTACGGCTAGTCATGAGCTCTCCAACGTACCAAACTGTGCGCGATTCGGATCACCGTAGCTCCCGCTATGTCAGCTGAAGCGTAGCACCCCAAACCAGCCGCTCAGTCGGTGGTGCGCACCACGTCGCCCGCCGAGGCACCTTCACACATCAAGGACCCATAAAAATGCCATTCCGGAGGCGCAGATGTCCCTACTCGTAGTGGCGGCACCCCTTGCACCTTTGGGGTCTGTTTCGATGACATAATCATCGAGTTTGGTGACGGGGATTGATGTGGGTCGGAACTTGTTCGCGGACCTCCAGTCGGAATTTTGACGAAGTCCCCGAGTAACAAATTGTAATACTAAGTTTCGACTCCGAGCCAGGATTTAGGCCAAGTCCCTCAGTAACAAACTGCACTCATGAAATCCGGCGGATCATCCACCAGACGCCTTGGCAGCTCTTTTGGAGCAAAATCCCCAGATGGCATTTTTTTACTCGTTCCGGTCAATTATTCACTGGAAGTCGAACCGCGGTTGGCTCCCAGAGCCGCCACACACACTCCAACTTTGGAAGCCCATATTTCCCTCGTTAGTAGTTCGATTCCGGTGAAACAACTTCCACCGGATTTAGGAACTCGTCAACTTTTAGGGGAAATCCTCCATTTTAGGATCCAAGCAATCCTCGAGTCACCAGATCCGTCGACAAAGAATTTCCTCTATCTGGCGGCTCGTCGGCGCCTCCCGGTGCCGAACTTGGGCATGCGGAGGGGCAATCTTCAACATTCTCCCCCTTGCACCTGCCATGCCCGCTGCTCCTGCTTGCTCTCACTCATCTTCCGTTGCGCCCTCCAGCCCTTCATACCTGGTCATCCCAAGTCCGGCCGCGCTCAATGCGTGCCGGTCGACGGGTTGCGCTTTGGTCAAGCAATCCGCAAGCATGTTGTGTGTGCTGTAGTGCTGCAGCACCACCTGTCTCTTTTCAACCATGTCCCGTGCATAGTGATAACGCATGTCGATGTGCTTTTTCCTCGTGTACTGCGTCGGATTGTTGGTCAGCGAGATTGAGCCGGTGTTGTCCTCTTGCACCACCGTAGGCTCTTGATGCGGCACGCCCAGCTCCCCCAGCAACGTGCGGAGCCACACCGCCTCCTTGACCGCCTCGGCCAGCGCGATGTACTCTGCTTCCACTGTGGAGGTGGCAACGCAGTCTTGCTTTCTGCTGCACCACAAGACCGCTGCACTGACGAGTAAGAACACGTAGCCGGATGTGGACTTCCGCTTGTCCACATCGCCAGCGTAGTCTGCGTCCGTGTAGCAGACCAGATGCAAAGGGTCCGCCCAATTCTTGCCGTCGAACCTCGGGCGCGCGTGCCGCGTCGCCTGCAGGAAGCGGAGGATGTGCTTGCCCGCCTGTTTGTGTTGCGGCCCTGGATCGGCCACGTACCTGCTCACATGGCCCACTGCATAGGCCAGGTCCGGTCAAGTCGCCACCATGGCGTACATGAAGCTGCCCACCGCTGATTTGTAGGGCATCCCTGCCATATCCTCCCGCTCTTCTTTTGTTTGCGGCGCCATTGCCGCACTGAATTCACAGGTCGTGGAGACCGGACTGCCAACTGGTTTGCAGTCCTCCATGCCGTACCGCTTCAGCACCTCGGCCACGTATTTGGCCTGTCCCAGCTCAAGCGTGCGTGCCCTCTGGTTCTGCGTGATGCTCACCCCGAGGTAGTACTCCGGCTCCCCCATGTCCGACATTTGGAATCTGCTACTCAGCTGCTCTTTCAGCCGCTGTAGGCTCGGCAGATCCGTCAAGCACAAAATCAGGTCGTCTACGTAGAGTGCGACGATCTGATGGAGCTCTTTGTCGTGCCGCACGTACAAGCTGTGATCCGCCTCACAACGCTTGAAGTCGAGTTGTGCCATGAAGCTGTCCATCTGGTGGTACCAGGATCTGGACGATTGTTTTAGCTCGTACAAGGACTTCCGCAGCTTACACACCTTGCCCTCTGGTGCCGCCACCCCCTCTGGCACCTCCATGTAGATGTTTTTGTCTAAGATGTCGTTAAGGAAGGCTGTTTTCACGTCCATTTGGTGGAGCTCCATGTCCTTCGCGGCAGCCACCGCAAGGATCGCCCGGATGCTTGTGAACTTGGCAACGGGAGCGAACATCTCATCGTAGTGCTCGCCCTTATGCTGTGCGTATCCCTTTGCCACGAGCCGTGCCTTGTATTTGTCAACCACACCTTCCTTTGTGAACTTGGTCTTAAAGACCCACTTTGAGTCGATAACCTTGGCATATTTCAGCCTGTCAACCAGCTCCCACATGCTATTTTCCGTGATGGACGCCAATTCCGATTTGATGGCTGCGTCCCATTGATCCCCTTTGGGCCATGCAAGCGCCTCTTGCACGGTAGTCAGCTCCGTTGATGCATCCAGCATGCACCGCGTCATGCTGATCCATCGACCGGTGTTTGCGTCGAAGCACTTCCCCATTTTTTGCTGCCTCCCACTACAACGCGGTAGTTTTGGTGGTGCATCGTCGCTTTATTGCGGTCCCTATGACTCAGCGTGCTACGGTGAATGATCGACTGGACGCCTCTCCAAGGATCTCTCCCGCTCTAGCGAAACATCACCCGAACGACGAGCACGTCTGGTGGATTTTCCACCGACACCCGATGCGCACTCTGCCGGGAGTGCGCGCCTTGGCACCCTCGGTGCCTCATCCGCCGGATCCTTCCGGTGGATCTCCTCATCAGCTTGATTGTCATCGGAGTCCTCCGCGTCGGCTGCCACCGCTGGTGTACCTTCACGCTCTGATGCTGCAACCTCAACTTCGGCGTCCGCCGGCTCCTTTTTGTAATCAAGGAGCTGGAACCACTCCCCCGTCTTTGGAGAGTCCACCACGCCCACGTCGTTGCTGCTGATGTAGCGCTGCTGCTCGTCGAACTTGACGTCTCGGCTGCGGATTACCTCCCCCTTGTGCATCTCGTGGAGCCTGTACGCCTTATGCGTTCTCTCATAGCCAAGGAAGAGATATGACTTTGCTCGCGACTCCAGCTTGCTATCGTGCCTTTGCGCAGCCTGCACCACCACGTGCACCTTACACCCGGATACTTTCAGGTGTGCCATACTTGGCTTGCGCCCGCTCCAAACCTCCTGCGGTGTCTTCTAGTCGCTCCTCCCCTTCAGCACTGCTGTAGGAGTGAGGTTGATGGTGTAGCTCGCCGTACGCACAGCTTCCGCCCAGAAGCTTCGTGACAATTCCGCATCCACCAACATGGTCCGTACCATGTTCAGCAACGTCTGGTTCGCCTGCTCCGCCACGCCATGTGACTGAGGCGAATACGGTGTAGGTTGTTCCCATTTTATGCCTTGCTGCTTCATCCACCCGCTAGAGCCCACGTACTCTCCGTCGTTGTCGCTGAGTAGCGCTCTGACCTTCCGGTCAGTCTGCCTCTCCACCGCGGTGACATACTCCTTGAATTGTTCCAGGACCTCGCCTTTCCGCTTCATGAATTACATGTAGTAACGTGCGTCGCTCTTTGACGCCATCTTGAATGGTCCGCACACATCGCTGTGCACGACCTCCAGCAGGTCTGAGGCGCAATTCATGTTCTCGTTGAACGGTTTGCACCGCGCCTTGCCCAAAATGCAAGGCTCGCACTTTTTGTGCTTTGCTACATATGTCACCTCTTCCGCACTGTCAATGACGAGGCCGCGTACCAGCTCGCGCTTCGCCATCTCCTTCACGACTGCGAGTGAGGAATGTCCCGATCGTCGGTGCCAAAGCTCCAGATCAGCTCCCCTTGCTTTGGCCAGGTTGACGGTGCATTCTTCTGAGCCTGCTGAATCTGTCGCCGCGGGGATCACCTTGGTCTCCACGATGTAGAGGCCTCCCTCGTGCTTAGCCTCCAGCACGGGCTCGCGGCCACCATCCTTCCGCACGACTGCCCCTCTTCTCCTGAAGAGCACCTCGTACCCCTTGTCAGTCAGGCGGCTGACACTTAGAATTTCAGCCAAGCCAGGTACGTGCTGTACGTTCTTGATCATGCGTTACACCCGCTTCCCACCAACCACCACCTCCATGCCCACGTCTCCTTGCCCAGCCGTCGGCTCGACCTTGTCGTTCGCGACCACCATGGACTTGCTGGACTTGGTGTAGTTGATGAACCCAACCTTCTCGACCTGGGTGTGCTCCTCGGCTCTAGAGTCAAGGCATCGCCGGTTAGCCTTCTTGGGGTAGTGGTTCTGAGTGATGTTGAGGAGCGCACTCTTACCTTTGGCTTCCTTGCCGCCGGCCTTTGCCCCCTCGGTGCACTCACGGGCCTAGTTGCCCTCCTTGCTACAGTTGCGGCACGCACCCTTCTTGGGGCACTTCTTGCCGCCACCATGTCCGCCACCTCCCTTGTCCCCACTTCCGCCACCACGTGTTTTGGTGATGAGGGCCGATGAGGACGACGAGGACTCCCCGCAGCTCCGTCGCTATGCCTCGTTGCAGATGTATTCAGCGATCGCCCCATAGGTGAGCTTGTCCTCTACCCATCCTCCCAAGACTGTGATGAGAGGGCTCCAACTGTCAGGAAGGGCCATGAGGAGGGCCATCGCCTGCAGCTGCGAGTCCATCTTCCACCCCACATCGTTGCACTCTGAGGCAAGCGACTCGATCTGCGGCATGGCGGTGATGACATCATCTCCTTCCTGGATTCTCACTGTCAGGAGTCGCTTCATGGAAAAGATTTTGTTCGCCAGCGACTTGGATTGATGGATGGTATAGAATTTTTGCCAAGCATCGGCTGCCAGCTTGCAGCCTTGGAAGTCACCCCACTGCGACTCAGTCATCCAGGAAACCAGCAGCATGAGCGCCTTCATGTTCTTCTTTCCGAAGGCCTCCTACGCTTCCGTCATTGTCGCTTCGTCGAGGACATCGGTTCCCAACATGACCTGTAGCACACCCTTATGCGCGAAGTGGATCTCGACGTGCCACCTCCATAGCCCAACGCCAGGACCGCCCGCATACTTCTGGATGGGCTCTGTCTCCTTCTACGCCATTGCGCAGTCTTCAACTCCAGGACCTCAGAGTTTCACGGCGATGTCGTCCTCGATGACGATCCCGTCCGTCGTGAAAGCAATGAGCAATTTGTAGACCGGTCAGGGCTGTGGGTCCATAACCCTTTTTCAGAAACCTGGGTGTCGTTCCAACGTGGCCCGACGGGTCTGCTTTGCTCACAGCTATGTTTTGTGCAGGTGGTTCTGAGTCTAAGCGTGAGCTTTCAAGTCGCCTCACGCTATGTTTTTGGCAGTTGAAGACAAATGTGAGACAGTCACTTTTTTCTGAAGGGAAGAACGCAATTTTGCATTAGTTTTTTTTTAACATGGACATGATCTGAACATTTTTAGGACTAGCCATGAGCTCTCCAATGCACCAAACCGTGTGTGATTTGGATCACCGTAGCTCCCGCTACGTCAGCCGAAGTGCAGCACCCCAAACCAGCCGCTCAGTCGGCAGCGCGTAACACATCGCCCGCCGAGGTGCCTTCACACATCAAGGACCCATCAAAACGCCATTCCGGAGGCGCAAATGTCCCTACGCATAGTGGCGACGTCCCTCACACCTTTGGGGTCTGTTTTGATGAGATAATCATCGAGTTTGGTGATGGGGGTTGATGTGGGTCGAAACCTGTTCCCGGACCTCCAGTCGGGATTTGACTAAGTCCCCGGAGTAACAAACTGTACTACTGAGTTCGGACTCCGAGCCATGATTTCGGCTAAGTCCCTCAGTAACAAACTGCACTCCTGAAATCCGGCGGATCATCCACCGGACGCCTCGGCAGCTCTTCCGGAGAAAAATCCCCAGATTGCATTTTGTTACTCGTTCAGGTCAATTATTCACCGGAAGTCGAACCGCGGCCGGCTCCCAGAGCCGCCGTGCACACTCCAACTTTGGAAGCTCATATCTCCCTCGTTACTAGTCCAATTCTGGTGAAACAACTTCCACCAGATTCAGCAACTCGTCAACTTTCAGGGTCATTCCTCCATTTTAGGATCTGGGAAATCGTCGAGTCATCAGATCCGTCGACCAGGAATATCCTCTCTCTGGCAGCTCGTCGGTGCCTCCTGGCGCCGCACTTGGGCATGCAGAGGGGCAATCTTCAACAGAGACCACGTACCGCACCACTCGTACAACCATGTGAAGGGCTCTTTCCCGAGGACACTATGAGAACTTTGCAAGGAGATGGACGGCGAAGGTAATGTCGGGTCATGTGGTAGTGGCAAAGTACATCAAAGAGTCCATCAGGCGCAAGTATAGGATCGCGTCCACTGTCTCCCACTGCTCTATTGGATCATCCACCTTCAAAGTATCCTTCCTATTAGGTTTGATGGAGGTGGATTCTATGGGAATTGCACCAAAGAGGTCAGCAAACCGCTCCCCCACAACACGGGCGTAAAGTGTTTTGATGCAACAAGAGTGTCCGCCGCTGATGATCTCGCACGATCTCCATCCCCAGATACACAGCTGTAGGGCAAAGGTCCTTCATCCTGTAGGTAGCCTGAAGGACTGCCTTGGCCTCCTTCACAGCCCGCGTAGAAGGAGACGCAATCAGGAGGTCATCCACGTAGACCAGGATGGCGGTGAAGCTCTCAGCTGTCCGTCAGGGAAAGAGGGATGGGTCAGCATCACTTTGCACGTAACCAACACGTGTCCATGCGCAGGTGATCTCCAAGTTCTAGCATGTGGGGGACTGTTTCAAACCGTACAAGGCCTTGCACAAGTGCCAGACGTTGTCACGGACCTCGAATCCATGTGGCTGGCCATGTAGATATCCTCCTCTAAGGTGCCATGGAGGAACGTGTTGTTTATATCCATCTACTCTAGCTCCCAGTCTTTGTGAGAAACAACCTCAAAAAGAGCGCGAGCAGTGGTCATGCGGCCAACGGGTGCAAAGGTGTCTGTAAAGTCTACACCTTGAACGTCCGAGAACCCCTTGACCATCAAGCCAGCCTTGTAACGATTGAGTGTGCCATCAGGCTTCACCTTCTTGCGAAAGGCCCACTTGGCCTGTACAGCCTTCCGCCCAAGCAGGAGGTCGACGAGCTCGTAGACACCGTGCTCATGGCTCTCAGATCATCCTCACAATCAGCACGCCACACGTCTGCATCCTGAGCTGAGAGTGCCTCCATCAACGTACCTGGATCAGGCGTCATCGAGGGAGAGGTCTGGGTGGCTAAGACACACACCTCTGAACTTGGTCTTACCACGCTAAGGTCGGCTCCAGCATCACAAGAGACCGAGCACTCTCAGGAGACCAACTCGTGGCCAACAGGACATGCTGGATGCAGCTCAGTATAGTCTGCCTGGACACTCAAGCCAAGGACCTTCGTGCCAGGATCACCACTCTGAACACTACGGGCCGGGCGTCTAGGCACGGAATCACCAGTGCGTTGAGCCAAGAAGGCCAATGGTCGGAGTCAACTTTCGGGCTCACGGGAGTAGCCCGATGCTGAGGCGCTCACCTCCGGCTGCGAAGAAGGCTTCTAGGCCACAACCAGAGTGGGAAAAGGTGCATGCACAGGAGTGGGTGTGACGGACCGGACTGACACCGGCACGGGATCAGATGTGCCACAGGGGGCTGACGCTCGTACGGGATCATGTGTACGAGAAGGGACCCAAACTGGCATGGGATTAGGTGTATCAGAGGGGACCAACACTTGCATGGGATCAACTGTACCACAGAGGTCTGACACCGGTACGGGATCAGGTGTGTCAGAGGGGACTGACACAGGCACATGAATCAGGTTTGCCAGAGGGGTCTGACACCGGAATGGAATCAGGTGTGTCGGAGGGGACTGAGGAGGCTATTGGACCCACAGACACAATGGCCGGATCGTCAGCAGCTAGAGACCGGACCGCAAGTGAGGAGGCCCGGGCGGACCTATCCGCGGGACTAGACTCCCCCATCCACAGGGAAGCCACAGAAGAAGGAACGTGGTTGGCGGCCAATGACAGAATGCTGGACAAGTCACGATAGGTGAGTGCCTCAAAGAAGAGAGCATCTTGAGACTTGACAGTGAGATGGCGAGCACGGTCCCAAAAGCGCCAGGCCTTTGACCGAAGGGAGATGCCAAGGAAGGTACACATGTGTCCCCGAGGTGAGACCCTGGACCCCTGCTGGTCCTCGGTGTACCAGACGCAGGCGAGGGACCCCCAAACACGAGCGAGAAGAAGATCAACACGATCGTCGAACCACAACTTGTACAGTGTGACATGGTCAAGAATTGGAAAATACGGCAAGAAGTTCCAGACCCATGTCATGTACGCGAAGCCCTCAAAGGCAAAGGACTCCGAAAGATTGCACTCAGATTGCATTGTTCGAACCGCATCCTCTATGGTGCGGTTCCACGTTCAGTTACACCGTTCTGCTGTGGTGTAGCAGGGGAGGAGAGCTAGTGAAAAATACTGTGCTAAACAAAGTAGGCATCCATCTTGCCTGAGAACTCGCCACCACGATCTGAGCAAAACGTGCACATGGTGTGACAAGACTGACGCTCAGCCATCACAAGCCACAGGCGGACCGCCAGTGCGGCGTCGCTCTTGTGGCGAAGGCTGTAGACCCACCGCATCCAGGTGGAGTCATTGGCCAGGGTGAGAACATATGGACCACAATCAGAGAGGGAATCGACTGGGAGAGGACCGCGAAGGTCCGGGTGGACCAACTCTAGTGGGTGCAGTGCCCGAGAGGAGGAGTCAGGGTAAGAGCACTGATGAATCTTACCCTGGACACAAAAAATACAATCGGTCTTGGGCGGCTTCTCAAAGGAAGCCACATCAAGACCGAGGGCTGGCTGAATTTGAATGAGCTTGGATACAGTGTCCGAGCTCACATGGCAGAGGTGACGATGTAACAAGCGCTGGTGCTCAAGGGAGAGAACACAAATGACAAACACATGCGCAGAAGATACTCGAGGAGAAGAAATAGAGAAAATTCAATGAGATGCATGATAGAGGTCATCAACAACAGAGGCACAAAGCACAATGGCACGTGTGTCAAGAGGAGTCACTGTGGCAGAGTCAGCAAAGTGCTCAACAGTGAGACCCATCTTGGTGTATGCACAAACAGAGAGCAGGCTGAGCTCAAGAGCAAGGACAAAGAGCACATCAAATATGTACAAGGGGCCNGATACTCGAGGAGAAGAAATAGAGAAAATTCAATGAGATGCATGATAGAGGTCATCAACAACAGAGGCACAAAGCACAATGGCACGTGTGTCAAGAGGAGTCACTGTGGCAGAGTCAGCAAAGTGCTCAACAGTGAGACCCATCTTGGTGTATGCACAAACAGAGAGCAGGCTGAGCTCAAGAGCAAGGACAAAGAGCACATCAAAAATGTACAAGGGGCCAGATAAACCATCAAAACTCACAACCCCAACTCCCTACCAAGGCAACGACTGACGAGACCCCATGCAAACATATTGAACAGACACAACGAGACCGAGCACCTTGAAGTCACTACGACGACATGTCATGTGATGGGTGGCACCAGAGTCAATGATCCACGTGCCACTTGGCTCTCAACCAGTCGTCGACACTGAGCAACATGCCACAGAACAATCTGCCTCTGCTGGACGCATAGCGGAGGACTCAAGACAACGACGAACATCACAGATCTCTGATTCGTCAAGCCAGGTGGTACTGTCAGGTTCATCCTCATCGCAAGCCAACTGAGCTCAACCACAAGCCTCATCACGGGCAACAGACGTAGTAAGACAAGTTGTCTTGGGACCACTCGGCTGTGACAACACACTCGCACCTCCCTGAGTATGAAGCACCAGCAACTGATGAAGCTTGGCAATCGTGCGATCCCAAGGTTCCACATCACCGCTTCCACCTGGTAAAATGGATACTTCTGCTGCAGTCGTGGTCGCAGCGTGCCCCGTCTGTATGTCACTCAAGGAGATCCGCTGCGTGTGTGCCACCTGAAGACCACCCATGATCTGAGTCCAGTCAAGGGGCTACTCACACTCCGTATAGCGGTGAGTGCCTCCACAGTTGTAGCAGTGGACAAAACCTCCATTGCCACAACTCGCCGGCTGTTATTGCTGCTGTTGCTGTCCCTTCCTGCGTCGCTTCTTCCCCTTCTTCCCTTGTGCAGCCACTAAAATTCCCTGAGTGTGGCCGCTCGGGGTAGAGGAGGAGGAGGAGGAAGTGGTGGAGGTGTGACTGGTGAGCTGTGAGAGAGGCGTAAGAGGGGTAGCAGTCACTAATGTAATAAGTGGACTCCGCTGATGGGCGATGGTAGCCTCATGAGCCGATGTGGCCAAGAGGAAGTAGCGATGGGCCCAAAGAAGCAGCTATAGTGACTACGACAGCTCAAAGAGAGCCACACGGTCAAAGCCCGTAACGAGATTCACGTGGTCCAAATGCGCCCCCATCATGATGGTGTCGAGTGCCCACAACTGCATCCCGCCACCGGTCCCAAGGCGCGTGTAAAGGAACATTGCACGCCTCGAGTAGTCAGCTACAAGGTCCATGGGACCTTGACGGAGGAAGTGAAATTCACTGGGCCACCCTCGTGGCATGGGTCTTCGCAGCGAGAAGTGTCAGGGCCAGCTCCTAGCCCTTACACGGATCTGCTCCAGTCCCGGTCCCGGTCTCACCGAGGAAGGGTTGGAAGTCCACCTATGTCTCCCGCAGCATGGTGTAGAGGGGACCGCACATCGCTCTCGATGCTTTCTGGACCTGGTGAGCATCGCGGGTATGGTACAAGCTATGGTAGTAGGGCCAGGCATCCTCAGAATCGGCCCACACCTGAAGCAAGGTCTCCTAGCAATCGAAGCCCTTATCGTTGTTGTAACGGGGTGGATGTGTCTCAAAGTCCTTCGGTCACCGCTCTCTTGGGAGGGGGACCTCAGGCTTAGGAGATGGTGGACAGGGTATATGGAGCCCACCAGTGAGAAAGACGCCACCAAAAGTGAATGCTGCTAAACGACATGGCTGATCCTGACGTCTAGAAGGTGGCAGAGCGAGAGGCTGCAACCCCAGACGTAGCTCACGGATGTGCTTCTCAAGAACACGAATCTTGTGCTCACGTGTGTCATCCTCTGTCTCCTCCTCATCCCACGTGTCAACCTGTGATGAGTGGTGCTGAGGTCGCGGCATTGTGTAGGGTGAATATTGCTGAACTGATGGTGCAGATCCAGTAGATCCTCCACGTGGCTGCTATGAGGCCCCCGAACGACCCCGCAGTAGCTCCATGATCTCCTGCAATGCGTCAGACTGCCGCTGTTGCTGCTGGCGCATCTCGTCCTGCGACCGACGAAGCTCATTGATCGCGAGTGACTACGACCGTGGACTCATAACGCCCGAGGAGAAGGAAGAGGAGGGGTCAACTAGCCCTTTGCCCTTGTCGCGGACTGGCACCATCGCAATGCTCACTTTGGGGCCGGACGCCAAAATGGTCCAAACAGAGAACTGACAGCGTTTCTCAAGGAATTGAAACAAAGAGGAAAAATGATGTTTTGACACAGAATTGCTGACGTCAGCATAGCTGATGATGAAGTCAATTTTTTTAACGCTAGCGAAAAAATGCCCAGGTTTTTACATTGGCGTATTTTACGCGAACGTTTTTAGAGGTCACGCGGACTCCACATGACCGGTGAGGGTGACCGCATCGCCCCCTTGCTCGCGACTTCGTTGGGGCTGCGCAGATCTGCACGGTGCTGCGTAGGGCTGCGTAGTGCTACGCAGTTTCTGCACAGCTGCGTAGTAGTGCTGTGCAGCAGCCTTCTATGCAGCAGCAGTGCTGTGCAAGCCCGTTGCTGCTGGTACAGCGGGTCTGGTGCTACTACTACGGCGGGTCTGCTGCAGCTGCGTCCGTCGCAACTGCTGCTGCGCTGCTGTAGTTGCTGCCACTCTGACATTGCTTTTGCTGCTACTATTGCTGCTGTCCCTGCACAAGCAGCAATGTTGTTTTTCCACTGCTACTGCTTCTACTGATGTGCTGCTGATGCTACTCACGGCTGCTGATGCCGCCGATGCTGTAAGCTGCTACTGCCATTGTGTGCTGTCACTGCTCGCAATCGTCGCCGCAAGCTGCTGCTGCAAGCTGCTTCTTTCTTTTCTTCCCTAGCTATATAGGCTGGTAGCCAGACACGGCTGCTGCTACCACCCGGTGCTGCTATTGCTGCTCGGTGTGACTGCTGGAGCTTGTCACTTCTGCAGCTCCTCTTGCTATGGTGGAGGTGATTGCATGGTGACGTCGTTGCTGTCGTCGGCTGTGATGGGTCCCACGATGGGACGGCGGCCGTGACTCTCACTACTTCTCCTTGTGCTACGTCTCTGGGGCGCATCTCAGCAAGAGTGGTCCCGCTACTCTGATACCATGGTAAATTGCTAGGAAACTTTCTAACCTTGCTGTTGCTGACATGGCGACACTGTCCAGTCAGTTGGCGCACTAGCAAGAAAGCAGGTGCAAGAAACAACAAGGGTCAGGCTAGGGAGACGCGCAAAGTCTCATAAGCTTGAATAGCTTCCTAATGCAGAGAGGGATGAAAACTGACAAGTACATAGCACAAATACTTGCCGAGGCACACGACGGGTGACACACGCGACAGTGTCAGTTTGTCCTTAAACCGGTCCAAAACCACTGTTCTGAATGTAACTCTGTGCACAGCTATTCAAACGCAACACCATCTGAACCTAGAGATGCAGAATCTTGAGCCAAATGCTACGACTGGTCACACGCATAGGTCTGGCATCAATCAGTGGAAAAAAATTGCAAAACATGCAAATTGGACTGAGAAGCCAGTCAACTGAAAAAACTCTAGCGTCTGTAGAAAAACTATAGAGCATCCCAGCAAGCACCCGGGACGTTGTGGCAACTGTCTGGTAGCTGCTTGTGGGTGGAGCCACCACCCGTCGGTGCTCCGGTGCCAGCTGGGTCCACATCAGGGATCTGCACGAGCATGGACACTGCTGAGTGGTCATAGGAAGCTGTACAAACAGACGGGGACGACTCACATCACAATAGGGGATTCATGTTATGAAGACCTTGCTTGTGGCCTGGAATCACAGTGTGTAGGAGTATTGAACATGAGACAATGATGGGATGGCATGCGAGAGGAAAATTAGATTAGTGTAGCAGGTAGGGACGAGGTCGACCCTGCTCACGGCAAGAAGCGAGCTAGCTCACCAGCGAAGTTGCTGCTCGCTCGCTCCCCACCGGCGAGCACGTTTGTCTTGCCCTCTCTCTAACTTCAGCCCCGTTGGTTTGATGGATTGATATTTCTCTGACCTGAGACACAGTCCCCCTCCCCCCCCCCCCCCCCCCCCCCC
>SZWC01007588.1:10840-31148 GCA_023375785.1 Penium margaritaceum | reverse complement strand
TTCATTCCCTCACTCTCTGAGGTTGAAGGTGTCAGTGATTGCCGGATATGCTAGAGTGAAATTACTAGAGCAATTTTGTGTGATGTGTATTGATTGTGGCTGTGACACGTGTAAATGACCTCTCGACTACACACACACACACACACACACACACACACACACACACACACACACACACACACACACACACACACACACACACCACATCACTGCAGGTGACTAACCTGGAATGAAGCTCTCCAGTGTAAAGCTGTGACACAACATGGGGCGTACAGTGATGGCTATACCACCAATTTGCCAAGTGGTGACCACAGCACCAACGCTAGCATTGTAGAGAGCTTGATTGTAGCGATGTTTCATACTGCTACATTCTAGACTAGGGCACAAACTTGGAGGAATGCATGCACCACATACACTCGTGACCGATGTGGTTGGATTCTTGCACATTTGCATGCTTCTAGCATAGTCAGCTGGGTTGCTGATCTCATCGGACCACACGGCCGGTTTATGCCGGCGTGTGAGAAACCCGCTGGAGCTCGTTCGCTCCAGGTCCGGGTGCAATCGGTGGGTGGCGTCCGGGCCCCACGTCAAGAGCCTCACGTGGGTGGCCTGGTCAACCGGTGCTTATCACTTCGCTCACTTCTCACTCACTTACAACTTGTCTTTCTATCCTTCTACGTAACGTGAGCTCGCCCTCAATCCATGACGTCGCCCCCTTAGCCTGCTTGTTTGCTTGCGTGCCTAGTCTACTTACCACAACAAAATAATGGTATCAGAGCAGGAGGAGTTACTCCTCTTCGCGACAGTCCTGAGGCCTCTTAGGGTTACACACACGTGACGGGTGATCCCGCGCAACTTGCTCACACACGATGGCAGTGGCTTTAGTCACAGCAGCAGCCACTGCCTCATCTGCAGCACATATTCATCGTCTCTTCGGCCGTGCAGTGCTCAGTCGTCCACAACAGTGATCAACTTGGTTGTACCAACGGCAATGGCACTTCTCTGCCGCTGTCCAGTTTACCACCAGCCATGTTGCGGCCTCCGCACGCAGGATTACCATGCTGTGGCAACAATAGGCTCACTTGATGCAGCACTTGTGAGTGTGCACCGTGGTGCCAACGATTGACGCAGTCACTGCACCCACCGCAGCTGCACACATAGCAGCCGTGATCTACGTGTTGCTCGGACTTCGTGAATGGCACAGTTGCTGCCACAACAACGGCATTTTCCGCTGCCGTTCATCTGAGTCTCATCCGTGCTGCAGTCGCCGCACGTTAGTGGATCACGTTGGTGCCACAGCAGCCGCTCTCTAGTCTGCATTCCTGCCGTGGTGCTGACTGTGACCACAGTGACCGCAGAATCTGCATCAACAGCTGCTGCACACAAAAGCTCCCTGCAGCTGACACTAGTGTTCTCCACCGCCAGCACCTCACTTCTCGGCCGTTCTTTGGCAGCAGCACCTTACCCTGTGGCCACGCTGTGGTCACTGCAGCCGTCCCTAGCATTGCAGCCACTCATTCATATCTTTGTCGTGGTTTCAACAGCAGCAGAGGCACCCTCGCCATTGACCTCCACTCAGCTTCATAGGCTGCCCGTCCGGGCAGCCGAGAGTTCGGCGAGCTGGCGTCTCCTCCCGCAACTGAACCTATCCCCACATCGCCCACGGCCGCGCGTGAGCGCAACCGCATCCTCGACAAGGTTGTGTACTACGAAGAGAGGGTGGAGCGGGAGGTATGGTCAAGGGTTCACCGCCGCAGCCCGGGGTATTGCCCGGGCAAGGACTATGACCCCGCAGACTACTACGAGTGGGAGGACGCTAGAGAGTACGCCGCATACTACCAGTCTGCCGCTGACAATTCTCCGACGGCACAGAAATAACCGGCCACTACACCACCATGTGATCATTGAGCTCTTCCAACACCGGTAAGCCCACCTGTTTCTCATAGAACCCGTCAGCAGTGTCATCGTGATGTCCCTCATGGAGTACCTAGAGTACCTAGCACCACCCTATGTGTTAACAGCACCTAGAGCATCCGCCTCATGCCGGGTCGTATCCCCGGCTGCATCCACTGCAGACTCCAATTCTTCTCCATCTCCTGACCTTCTGATTACTCTGCAGGCTGCTCTTGTTTCTAATGCTGCTGTTGCCTCCACCTTTGCCGCCAGTGCACGCGCTGCATGTGGACCAGCAAGCACTTTGGCAGGCAGAGTAATTGAGACATACACAGCAGCTGCAGTTGATCAGGGTTCTCTGGCAGCTGTTGCTGTCAACATCGCTACTTAGATCACAGCTCCCGCAGACGCAATTGCATCAGCGGCAGCGGTTGCAGCAACGACATTCTCTAATGCCGTCAACTCCATTCATGTATCCACGGCATAGGCATCAGCATTGCCCTCTTCATCATCATCAACGACTTGCCACATCCAACAGCTGTTCTCGACTGCTGCTGCCATCTGTACCTTGTCGGCCACAGCGCTAACGGGATTTTCCTGCCTCATCGTTACAGCATCAGCTACTGTTGTAGTTGTAGCTTCCTCAGCTGCAGCTGCTCTTCCATCGCTATTCTCCCTTCGCCGCAGTGCTTGGTGAGCTTGGCCTCCGCCTTCGTCCCTGACTCTTCTGCATTGGCTTGCTTGTGCGTTCAGTTCCATTGCCTTGCAGCAGACCCCTGACGCACCCATCACAATTTTCCTACGCCCACTTGGGCAAGGGAAACTCTTCCAAAAAAAATCGGCAGAGTCACGTCATCGGCATCATGCCAGTCAATGATGACCAATACACTGCTCTGCAGGCTGAGCTGTAGCGCGAGCGCACTGCTCTACAGGCTGCACTCAACACACAATGTGCTGCTGAAGAAAAGTTGCATGCTGGACAGGCTGACCATGAGGCCTACGCAGATCACATTGTTCATTTGGTCGTTAACCACCTCCAGCCTGCATTGCGCGGCACACCATCTGCATCCACTGTTGTTGTGTTGTTGCTGCCTTCTCCACCTCACCCGCTTCCGCATCTATCACCGCTGGCTCATCCTCCTCCAATCCTCTCGCAGTCACAGTCGCCGCTAGAGCAGCCGCTGCCAAAGCACTTGCAACATCAGCGCAATGCAAACCTGAATTTGACTCTAACCCACCTCACTTCGCTTCTCACCTCACCTTCTACTCTTGGGAAATCCGCTTCAGTACCTGGGCGTAGGGAGAGCAGCTCTGGGAATACTATCATGAGCCCCATCCCTCTGCTGACCCTCCTTTTGTGCCTGTTGAGTCTGATTCTGGTCGAACTCGGACATGCTCTCATTCTTGCCGGACCCAACGGTCACACTAATGAGATCAGGTCCTAGAATGCTGACACTGCACGCCGCACTCCTGATGACCCGATTGGCGCTTACACATTGATCAAACGGTGCACGACACTGACTGGGCATGCCGCCCAGAGTGTCCTCACTTTTCAGTTCAACACGCTCTCCATGTATGCTGATAAGACTGCCGATTCCTATTGGGATCACAGTCTGCGCCTACTGTGCGAACTTGGTAAGGTTGCACCTGGACAGGTCCCTGCTGTCCTCTTTATCGTCAATAGCCTCATCCCCAAACTCAGAGACATCTTCCGTGAGGTGAACGCCACTGAGCTTGAACGCCTAACCGCCATACCTGTTCCTACGGATGAACCACCCGGCATCGGTGCCATATGGGAGTTCAGCTCACAGTGTCTGACGGACTGGTGGAGTTCGCTGCAAAACAAACGCATCCATTGTGCAGCCGTTGCAGTAGCTACCACTGCACTCCCTCCATCATCCTCTGCTCCTGCCTCATCTTCCACCACCACCTCGTCCACGAAAGCCATCTCGCTTGCCTTTCAAGGGGGAGGTCAGCGTGGGATCGTGGTAAAGGCAAAGGCCGAGGGGGTGTCACTGGTGAGAAAATGCGTGGAAGCTTCCTAGCAATGTTGCCGCTGAGTAGGCGCCAGTGCCTGGTCAGACGGTGACGACAGTCACAAGTCGTGCACACAGCGGCAAGGGTCTGGCTAGGGGACACAAGGCAAAGTGTCAGAATGCTTCAATAGCATTTGCAGAGAGAAATGACAAATGACAGGTCCATGGCATTAGTACCTGCCGCGGCGCACGGCGGGTGTCGCACGTGGCAGTGCAAGGTCTGTCCTAGAACCGGCCCAAAACCACTAATTTGGCCGTAACTCAGCGTAGACAAGTCAGAACGCTACGCCGTCTGAACCTACACGTGCAAAATCTCAAGCCGGACGCTACGACTGGTCAAATGCATGCATCCAGCAACAAACGGTGGACACACAATGCAAAGACATGCAAATTGGGCCCACGGCCAGTCCACTGATAAAATCCTACAAGCTGCAGAAAAACTGTAGAAGGTCCAAGACAGCATCCAGGACTCTGGGGCGACCGTCGATCAGCTCCGAGCAGGTAGTCCACCACCAGACGACTCCTCGGTGCCACCTGGGTCTGCATCAGGGATCTACACGAGCATGGACACGGCCGAGTGGTCACAGTAAACTGTACAGTTCGACAGGAACGTCACAAATCACAACACTCTCCCATGACCCGATGGTATGCATGTCCATACACGTGCAGCACTGAAACGAGTGTAACAACGAGTGCAAAAACAGTCATGACATAGACACAGACACACCCCGTACTCAACCACTCTCAAGCAAGGGGCGAAGCCCAACGGAACGAATGGCCACCAGAAACTTCCCGCGCGCCTCTGCCTTCGTCAAGAAATTAGCACGCTGCATGTCAGTGCCGACCCATATGACGGAGATCACGTGTCGCTCCACCAGATCACGCACGAAGTGATGCTCAACCACAATGTGCTTCGTGCGAGCATGAAAGACACCAGAGTTCTCTGCAATGGCAAGAGCACTCTGGTTGTCACAACGAAGCACAATGGCGGGTACCGACTGACCTAGCTCAAGGAACAGGCGATGCAGCCACACTGTCTCAGTAGCCCCTATACCTAGAGCAACATACTCTGCCTCCGACGAGTTACGTGTGATGTAGCCCTGCTTCCCACTGCGCCAGGACACAACGGTACCACCGAGCAGGAACACGTAACCGGTGCGACTGCGTCCATCTGGGCTCCAGGCCCAGTCGCTGTCGGTGTAGCCGTCAAGAACCACCTAACACTGCCGGAGAAAGCAGAGTCCAAGATACGGCATGGAAACCACGTACCGCACCACTCGCACAGCCGCCTGGAGGGCTCTAGCACATGGAGCCTGCGAAAATTGTGCAAGGAGGTTGACGGCAAAGGCGATGTCGGGGCGTGTGGTAGTGGCCAGGTACATCAGAGATCCGATGAGGCAGAGGTACAAGGACACATCCACTGTCTCCCCCAACTGTGTGGGATCGTCCACCTTCAGAGCGTCCTACCCGTCAGGTGTGAGAGGTGTGGAGGCCGTTGGAACTACGCCAAGGAGGTCACTGAAGCGCTCCCCCACAACGCGTGTGTATTGGGCCTGATGCAACAAAAGCGTCCTGCGTCTGCGGTCTCGTACAATCTCCATGCCAAGAAACACCATTGCAGGACCAAGGTCCTTCATCCTATAGGTAGTCTGGAGGACCGCCTTGGCCTCCTTCACAGCCTCCATGGAGGGAGACGCAATCAGGAGGTCGTCCACATAGACCAGGATGGTAGTGAACCGCTCACGCGCCTGTCGAATGAAAAGAGAGGGATCTGCCTTGCTCTGTACATATCCTGCACGAGTCAAAGTGCCTGATATCTCCCGGTTCTAGCATCGAGGAGACTGTTTGAGTCCGTACAAGGACTTGCGCAAGCACCAGACCTTGTCACGCTCCTCAAAGCCTGGTGGATGGGCTACGTAAATCTCCTCATCCAGAGAGCCATAGAGGAACGCATTGTTCACATCCATCTGGTGCAGTTCCCAGTCATGCTGAGCCACCACACCAAACAGAGCGCGAGCTGAGGTCATGCGAACGACACGGGCAAAGGTGCCAGTGTAATCAACGCCCTTGATCTGAGAGTACCCCTTGACGACCAAGCGAGCGTTGTGGCGTTCCAGTGAGCCATCCGACTTCACCTTCTTGCGAAAGACTCACTTGACCTGAATCGCCTTCCTCCCAGGTGGAAGGTCGACTAGCTCGTAAACTCCGTACTCTCAGATGGCACGAAGCTCATCCTCACAGGCGGCACGCCAGGCATCGGCATCCTCTGATGAGAGGGCGTCCCTCAGTGTGCCCGGATCAGGCACCAATGAGGGAGAGCTCTAAGTGGCGAGTGCACACGCCTCAGAACTGGGCCTGACGACCACAAGGCCAGCTGCTGCATCACAAGCGGTACGAAACTCGCGAGTGACAAGATCATGCCCTACAGGACACGCTGGATGTACCTCTGTGTGATCTGTACGGACACTCAGGCTAAGGGTCTTTGTGCCGGGATCGCCACTCGCAACGCTGCAAGTGGAGCATCTGGGTGAGGGACCTGACACTCGCGGGGCTCCGGAGCCCAACGGTCGAAGATGACCACCGGGCTCACGCGGGTAGCCTGGGCTCGAAGGGCTGACCGCAGGCTAAGAGACAGGCATGACCACATCCGATGAGGACTGAGGCACAGGGGCAGGTGATGCAGTGAGAAGAGAGGCGGGTGAACGGATGGGAGACGCAGGACTGGGAGTGGCAGCAGGACCGCCAACAGAGACAGGAGTACCGGTGGATAGAGGACAGCATCATGGGTGTCTGTGGGATGCGAGGGTGTAGGAGAGGAGACAAGCTGGATGGGAGAGGTCTCTGGGCCGACAGCGATGATCGCCGGGTCATCAAGAGCCGGAGACCGAGAAGTGGAGGGGGCTCGAACGGGCACATTAGCCAAAGGAGGGGGCTCGTAGGCTCAGACTCCCCCATCCATCGAGAATCCTCACACGTAGGAACGTGTGTGACAGACATTGACACAATCGACGTCAGATCGCGGTAGGTGAGAGACTCAAAGAAGAGAGCATCGCGGGACTCAAGAATGCGACAACGGGCGGGGTCCCAAAAATGCCAGGCCTTCAACCGTGGGGAGATACCAACAAAGGTACACAAGCGACCCCGCAGAGAGACCTTGGACCCCTGCTGATCCTCTGTGTACCACACAGAAGCCACTGAGCCCCAGACACGAGCAAGACGTAGATCGGCACGGTGGCCAAACCAGAGCTCATACGGTGTAACGTGGTCCGGAAGAGGACCGTGCGGGAGGCGGTTCCAGACCCACATCATGTAGGCGAATCCTTTGAAGGCGAAGGATTCCGGGAGACCGCACTCAGACCGCATAGCACAAACCGCATCCTCCATGGTGCGGTTCCAGCGCTCAGAGACAACGTTCTGCTAAGGAGTGGCAAGAGCAGAGAAAAATCCCACGCTGGGCAAAGAAACTGTCCATGTCGTCAAGAAACTCGCCGCCGCGATCCGAGCGGAAGGTATGCAGCGAGTGGCGAGACTGACACTCATCCATCACTAGCCAGAGACGAACCGCGAGAGCGGCATCACTCTTCTGGCGCAAGCTGCAGACCCACCGCATCCGGGTGAAGTCATCGGTCAGGGTCAGGACATATTGGCCCCGATCAGATAAGGACTTGACAGGGAGAGGACCGAGAAGGTCCAAATGGACCAGCTCGAGGGGGCGAAGGGCTCGAGAACGGGAGTCAGGTAAGTGCAGCGATGCATCTTACCCTGAGCACAGAACAGACAATTGGTCTTGGGCGGCTTCTCGAAAGAGGCCGCGTCAAGACCAAGGGTAGGCTGTGTCCTAATGAGCTCCGACACAGTGTCGGAGCCCACATGATACAGACGTTGATGTAGTAGGCGTTGATGCTCAGCAGATAGGACACCAGTGACAAACACACGAGCAAGAGGTGAAGGGGAGCAAGGAGAAGAAGAGATCCGAGGAACACGATACAGATCATCCACAACAGAGGCACGAAGAACAACAGTACGAGTATGAAGAGCTGTCACTGTCACGGAGTCGGCAGTGTGCTCCACAGAGAGTCCCATCAAAGTGCAGGCACGCACAGAGAGCAAGCTGAGCTCAAGGTCAGGCACAAAAAGCACGTCGGAGAGATACAAGGGGCCAGACGGACCATCGAAGCACACAACCCCAACACCCTGGACTGGCAAGGACTGACCAGAGCATGTGCGAACGGAACGAACAGACGCCACAGGACCAAGAACAACGAAGTCACTACGACAACATGTCATGTGGTGAGTGGCACCGAAATCAATGATCCAAGTGCCACCCGAATCACGACTGGAGGACGTCACGGTGCAACGGGCAATGGAACACTCGGCAGCAGACGGGCGCTCGGCAACAGAGGAGGGAAACCGACGAAGGGCGCACAGGTGACAGTCAGAAATCCAATCTGTTGACAGGCCCATCATCATCACATGCCAGCTGTGCTCCCCGACACAAGTCATCACGAGAGACGAGAACAGACGAACAGACAGTCTGTGAACCACCCGGCTGTGACGACACACTCGCACCTCCCTGAGAGCGAAGCGCCAGATGCTGACGGAGCTCGGCAATGGTGCGGTCACGAGGGTCCGGGTCTCCGCTGCTCGCCGGTGGGGAAGCGGGAACGGCTGCGGTCGTGGTCGTCGTGCGACCAGAGGCTGTGCTACTCGATGCAGACCGCTGTGCGTGTGCAGCCTGAAGACCGTAAGTGATCCGCGCCCAGTCGAGCAGCTGCTGGCACTCGGTGTAGCGGTGAGCGCCTCCACAGTTGTAGCAGTGAACAGTGCGTCCACTGCTACCGCCTGATGACTGCTACTGCGGTGACTGTTGCTGCGGTGACTGCTGCTGGCCCGAGCAACGCTTCTTTTTGCTCTTCTTTCCTTGTGCTGTTGCTGCCACACCCTCCGTCTGAGTCGGGGTAGCTGGGGTGGAAGGGGAAGAGGAGGGTGTGCCAGAGGATGGAGAAGTGAACTGCGAGACAGGCGTCGTTGGTGATGCGATGACCGGTGCAGCAAGTGAACTCTCCTGGTGGGTGACGGCTGCCTCACGAGCGGATGTCACCTGGAGGAAAAGCTGATGCGCCCAAGGAAGAAGCTGAAGGGAGGTGGAGAAAGGCTCGAGCGCAGCATCGCTGTACCTTGTGAAGATGTCGGCATGCTCAAGACGGACTCCGATCATGAGCTTGCAAAGCGCCCACAGGTGTGTCCCTCTTACGGTCCCAAGGCGCGTGTAGGTGCGCATGGCACGCCGCTAGTAAGCGGCTGCGGGCTCGGTAGGTCCCTGACAAAGGGAGTGGAAGGCGCAGATGTGAGTCGCGCGGGTGGCGTGCGTCTCTGCAGCAAGCAGTGACAATGCCAGCTCCCAGCCCCGACGTGGGTCAGCACCCGTGCCTTTGCCAGCCTCTCCAAGGAAGGGGCGAAAGTCCACGACAGTCTCGCGAGGCATGGCGTAAAGAAGTCCGTGCATCGCCCGAGCCGCCGTCAGCACCTGAGCACGGTCCGTAACCTGAACCTGACTGTGGTAGTAGGGCCAAACTCCCTTGGAAGTGGCCTAGACCTGGAAAAGGGTCTCCCAGCAATAAAGGCCGTCCTCGCTGACATATCGTGGGGGAGGTGCCTCGAAGTCCTTGGGTTGCCGCTCCATAGGGAAAGCAACCACAGGATGGGAAAGACGAGGGATGGGGAAGACATCGAGAAGAGGAAAGTCGCCGAGGTAGGTCTCAGGCGAAGGTCGGATCGCCGGGAACGGGGAACCGGAACGCGTCTGCAACTGGCAAAGACGCTCCTGAAGTACGCGAATCTCCCTCTCGGGAGTGTCATCGTCCATGAATGGCATATCAGGGTCCTCCTCCAAAGGATCAAGAAGTGACGGGTCCTGTCCTGCCGCTCTCCTCGGTGTAGATGCTGACTGTTGTGCAGAAGGTGTGATACCGCCGACTCCCCCGGAGGTGTGCTGTAGGACCGTGGACTGACTCTAAAGAAGATCAGTGAGCGTGTGGATGGCGTCGGTCTGCTCCTGCTATAGGCGAAGTATCTCATCCTGCTGACTCCGCAGCTCCGCAATGGCCTGCGAGCGTGGGTTCATGACCCCGGAGGAGGAGGAAGAAGGATATGGCGGTCCTTTGTCTTTGTCACCGGTCGGAGCCATGTCAGCGCTCAGTATGGGGCCGAACGTAAAAAAATGCTCCGAACAAGAAACCAACATCGTTTCTCGAGGAGTTAAAACGTTCAGAAAATTTGACTTTTTGACCCCGAATTTGCTGACGTCAGCACAACTGTTGATGACGTCAGCATTTCTTACGCTAGCGAAAAAACGCTAGCTTTTTTTCGCCAGCATTTTTTACACCAGCGTTTTTTTGGAAGGTCACGCAAACTGACCGGTTGGGGTGACCTCGTCACCCCCTGCTCGCGGCTGCGCAGGGGCTACGCAGGCCAGCACAGTGCCACGCAGGCCTACGTAGTGCAGCGCAGTTTCTGCGCACTAGAAACTGCACAGCAGCTGCAATACTGCTGCTGCGCAGCTGCTGCTTCCGCTGCTGCTGCTTCGCTGCTGCTGCGCTGCAGTCATTGTACCAGCTGCAATGCTGTTGCTGCGCTGCTGCTGCTTCCGCTACTGCTGCTGCGCTGCTGTTGCTACTCGCGGCTGCTGATGTCGTCGCTGCTGCGAGCTGCTGCCGCCGCTCCGTGCTGTCAGTGCTCGCAGCCGCCGCCGCAAGCTGCTGCTGCGAGCTGCTACTCCTTTTTTTTGTGTACTGGCTGGCAGCCAGACACGGCTGCTGGTGCCACCCGGTGGTGGTGTTGCTGCTGGTGCTACTACAGGAGCTAGTAAATGCCGCAGCTCACCCGATGTAGTGGTAAGGACTAAGTGATGATGTCGTTGAAAAAAACGGCTGCAACAATTCCCAGGAAACAGCGGCGGCGGTGACTCTCATTGCTGTTGCCGGTGATGTGTCTCTGCGGCGCAGCTCAGCGAGAGGAATCTCGCTGCTCTGATACCACAAGAAAATGCATGGAAGCTTCCTAGCAATGTTGCCGCTGACTAGGCGTCAGTGTCTGGTCAGACGGTGACGAAAATCACAAGTCATGCACACAGCGGCAAGGGTCTGGCTAGGGGACACAAGGCAAAGTGTCAGAATGCTTCAATAGTATTTGCAGAGAGAAATGACAAATAACAGGTCCATGGCATTAGTACCTGTCGCGGCGCACGGCGGGTGTCGCACGCGGCAGTGCAAGGTCTGTCCTAAACCACTGTTTTTGCCGTAACTCAGCGTAGACAAGTCAGAATGCTACGCCGTCTGAACCTACACGCGTAGAATCTCAAGCCGGATGCTACGACTGGTCACATGCATGCATCCGGCAACAAACGGTGGACACACAATGCAAAGACATGCAAATCGGGCCCACGGCCAGTCCACCGATAAAATCCTACAAGCTGCAGAAAAACTGCAGAAGGTCCCAGACAGCATCCAGGACTCTGGGGCGACCGTCGATCAGCTCCGAGCAGGTAGTCCACCACCAGACGACGCCTCGGTGCCACCTGGGTCCGCATCAAGGATCTGCACGAGCATGGACACGGTCGAGTGGTCACAGTAAACTGTACAGGTCGACAGGAACGTCACAAATCACAACACTTCACCACCACCTCGTCCACGACAGCCATCTCGCTTGCCTCTGAAGAGGGAGGTCAGCGTGGGGTCGTGGTACAGGCAAAGGTCGAGGGGGTGTCACTGGTGGCTGTGGACACGGAGGCCGCGGTAAGGGGCACAGTTCTGACAGCGACTTCTCTGCTTCCTCCTCCTCCAGCACTGTTACATGTTGGAACTGCGGAGGTGCGGGCCATGCGCCACCGAAGTGCCCAGCTCCTCCTGATGATGCTCTTCTTGCATCCGCCATGCGTGCGCACTGGGCACGTTCATCCGGGACACGTGATGGTCCCCTTCCTTCCTCCGCCCCCTCTGTCCAGTCCAGCCGCCCTTCTTCTGCCTCTGCTACTATTGCTGCCTATAGCACCGCCATGGCTTCTCCATATCCGCCTCCTCTTTGGGGCTAGCCCTCGAGGTTTGGCGGCCCCGTCTACTTCGGGGCCCCTTCCGGGTCCTATTCTCCTCCACCATGGGTGTCGTCTACCTAATCTTCGCTCCCTGTCTCTGGCATCATCATCACCCCTGGCCCCTCATGATCACTGCAGGTGACTAACTTGAGCTGAATCTCTCGAGTGCAAAGCTGTGACACAACATGGGGCATACAATGATGGCTACACCACCAATTTGTCAAGTGGTGACCACTGTTGGATTCATGTCATTATCACACGGTGACCTCTGGCCTCGTTGCACACTCACATCACTGGTGCAGGTGACTGACCAGTGAGAGATGACTCCGCCGATTGACACGTCGTGACCAGAAGCTGAGAAGACGAGCCATGGAGAAGCTCAATCAGAGCTTGTCACACTTATTTGCATTTCTCACATGCATTGGTGCACAGTTGGTCATGAGCATAACCGGGTTTCTTCTCTAGGCAGGTTGTTGCTTGTACGGTGACCTAGTTTATGCTAGGAAATTATTCTGTGGGCAGGTGGAGTCGAATCCCCCAATTTCGAGCTCGCTGCAGTGCTCGCTCGCTCGCTCGCTCATTGCCCGCTCGTTCGCTCGCTCCCACCTGCACGTAACACCTCCGTGACTTGTGACTCACTCACCATTTTTCCTCTCGACTTCTAACTTCCACGTTAACACCGTCGCTTGCTTGGTGTCTTCCTAGCATTACCCCAGCTGCTGCTTACTTGTCCACCACAGCAGCTTACTGGTATCAGAGCAATGTTTGCGTGGAAGACGGGCAGCGGATCGATCTGCCGCCCACGTATTCTGGGCCAAACCCGCGATGGCCACTCTTGGCGTCGCGCATCCACCCCGCCGTCACAATCTACCAGCACAGAAGCAGCTGACTGCTGTAGCCTCAGCAGCAGCGGGTGACGGCATTCTGCCGTCAGGGTTCTTTGGTCTTCCCCTCCTCCTGCTGGTTGGGCTCCCCTCTATTCCTGGGTTGGGTGGGGTTGGAACAGGTTCCTACAAGTGTTCCCATGGCCTTCCCATATTTCCCACGCCCACTGGGGCGGGGGAAACGCTGCCGAAAATTTTTTGGCAGCGTGGGGGGTCCGTCGCCGTCTCCTAGCAGCATTTGCAGCAGCTGCAACGTCAACAACGGCTCAGCTTCCGGAGCTCAGCAGTAGCAGCCTTGCAGCATCCCAGCAGCAGTGGCTCTAGCTCCGCAGCTCCGCAGCAACAGCCCAGCAGCAGCACCTCAGCAGCAGCTCAGCAGCAGCTTCGCAGCAGCAACTTAGCAGCAGCGCAGCATCAGCTCAGCAGCAGATCAGCAGCTGCTCAGCAAACAGCTCAGCAACAGCTCAGCAGCAACTCATCAGCTCAGCAGCAACTCAGCAGCTTTGCAGCAGCATCTTAGCAGCAGCGCAACATCATCTTAGCAGCAACTCAGCAACAGCTCAGCAGCAGCTCGCAAACAGCTCAGCAAACAGCTCAGCAGCAGATCAGCAGCTGCTCAGCAAACAGCTCAGCAGCAGCTCAGCAGCAGCACGGCAGCAGCGGCGGCAGCTGCAGCAAATAGCAGCACTACCAGCAGCAGCAGCACGGCAGCAGCAGTGGCTGGAGCAGCAGCACCTGCACCACAGCAGCCGCATAACCAACGTGACAGGAGCAGCAAGCGGCATTGTAGAGGATCGGCACTGCAACCTTGTATCAGTCTCCGCACCACCGTCTGGTGGTGGTCGCCGTCACGTTGGCACACTGGGAGGATCTCGGTGGCGACTCAGGGGAGAGCTCGGCACGGCAACGCCACATCCACCGTGACGCCGCCTCCGTCGAGGCAACCTTACCATCGCAACCAGTGCGGCCCTCCATACCGGTAAGCTCACCTCTTTCCTGTTCTCCTGGGGGGGTCGAGCATCCGCACATTAGCGTTGGGGTGGACGCCGCAGATGCTCGCGTGTCCTCTGTCATAGGTCACGACGTTGTTGCCGTAGCCACCAGGATTACGCACACGGCCCTCGCGGTAGTCGACGCTGTAGCAGCAACCACCGCCACATTTGCTGCCGCTGCCCGAGCTTCTCGCGCCTCCCCCTCGACCTGGCCAGGACGCGCTGCTGAGTCATACACCGAAGCCGCCGTTATAGCCGGTCCGGTGGCTGCCGCAGCTGCAGATATCTTTACTCAGGTTGCTGCAGCCGCCTCTGCTGTTGCTTCCGCGACTGCCTCGGCTGCGTCTGCCGTGTCTGCGGCCGCTTCCTCCATTCGTACCTCCACCTCCGGTGCTGTTGCTGCTACCTCATCTGCTCCTTCGACCATCACCAGCATCATCACAGCAGCCATCTCCATCGTTGCATCCTTCACCACTCTTGGAGCCGTCCTCATCACCGGAGCGATCGCTCTGGTGATTCCCATCACATCCACTATCTCCGTTGTCTCCGCTGCAACCGCTGCTGCTGTTCCACCGCTCCTTGCCTTGTTGCGTGCACCTCCACCTCCTTCTGCTTTGTGAGGGTCCTCGGCTGCTGCTCTGTCTCCTTGCCTCCTTTCCTCTCTTGCGGGATTTTCTTGCTTGTCTGATTGGGGTCGGGCTGTCTTGCAGCACACATTCCTCGTGCCTTGGGCAAGTCCAGTTTTCCCACGCCCACTGGGGCAGGGGAAACTCTGCCGAAATCTGTCCGGCAGGACCTCGTCGTCGTCACCATGCCGAGTGACGACGAATCAGTCATAGCTGACCTACAGCGCCAACTGCGCCTCGCTCTCGAGGCGCAGCGCGAGGCTGAGGACCGCCTCAAGCTTGCCGATGATAATCGTGCCGCCTTTGCTGATGAGGTTGCAGTTATTGTGCTTAAGCGCCTCCCTGCTGCTTCCGTCCCCACCGCTGCTGCCAGCGCTAGCACCACTGCGGTCGCTTCCTCCACACCCGCTGCTTCTAGCACCGCTGCCGGAAACACTGTTGTCACGCCTTCCGCTGCCAACCCCACTCCTGTCACGCGCCAGCATGATTTTTTCTCGCAGCCGTCTGTCCTGTCCGCCAGACTCGTCTTCTCCTCCTGGGAAACCCGCTTCAGCGCTGGGCCCAGGGGGAGCGTCTGTGGGAATACTATTTCCCAGCTGTCGCACCTTTTACGCCTGTCGCTGCTGAGTCTGCCCGCGCTGTCCATGCCCTCATTGCTGCTGCGCCAGAGACGCTTGTCGACGAGGTCGGTACCTACAACGCCGATCCCGCCGTGCAGCGTCTAGCTGATCCTGATGGTGCCAACACCATGCTTCGCCGTCGTACCACCATCACTGGTCAGGCAGTCCAGAGTGCCCTCATTGTGCAGTTCAACACGCTCATAATGCGTGCTGACGAGTCGGCTGACGCCTACTGGGCACGCGGGCTCAAGCTCCTTCCTGAGCTCGACAAAGCCGCGCCAGGCCAGCTAGCTGTTGTCCACACCATGGTCAACGGGTTGATTCCCGAGCTGTTAGACCTCCTCCGCGACGTCAAATCTGATGAGCTGCTGTGTCTCGCTTCTCGGCCCGTTCCCCCTGATTCCCCACCGGGCATTGGCGCTCTCTGGGACTTCGTTACTGATCGGCTCGCTGCTTGGTGGACCAGCCTTCAGAACAAACGCCTGCACCGCGCTGCAGTCGCCGGCGTTGCTGCAGCCACCACCGCTTCCTCCTCTGCTTCTTCATCGGCTGCCGCCGCCTCCTCCACATCCTCGTCTTCCTCGGCAGCTACGGCCACCGCTCTCGCCTCCCAGGGGCGCGGGCGTGGCCGTGGTCGCGGAAAGGGCAAGGGTAAGGGCAAGGACACTGCACCCTCCTGTGTCCCTGGTGAGGTTGTGTGCTGGAACTGTGGTTCCTCTGCGCATTCTGCACGTGCGTGCCCTGCGCCTCCTGACGATCTGCCCCTAGCCCGCTCTATGCGTGTGCACTGGGCTCACACCGGCGGCTCTCCGTCTTCTTCCGCCACCAACTCCAGCTCCACCTCCGTCTCTCGGCCTGTCAGCTCCACCTCGGCACAGCTCTACTCCACCGCTGGCGTTTCCACAGCTCCACCCCCCATCCCATACCCGTGGGGTTGGCCATCGCCCTACGGAGCACCCGTGTACGCCGGGCCCCCTTCTTCGGCGTACATCCCACCTCCGTGGTTCGCACCTCCCTCGGGTTCGTCTCCTCCCTCTTCCGCAGCGTCCGTCGATGGCGAGCACCAGCTAGAGCAGGCTCTTCTCCAGCGTCTTCACCTCCGCGATCAGGGAGGTGAGAGTGTGTCTTCGTTGGCCAGAGGTCTCCCTTGTCACACTGACACTGTCCTTCATGGGGACCCCCCCGGTCATGTTCTTGGGCTCCCGTCCGCATCTGTTCCGTGGATTGAGCACTGGCAGTCTGTCGTTCTTCCTCGTTGCCTGTCTTTCTGTGACTCTGCTCCACCCTCTGTTGGCACTGTTGCCACCTGTGGCGTCCTTCCCGGTCTTCGTGTCTCCGGTGGCTTCTGGGTTATCGACTCCGGGGCCACCCACCACATGACCTCTGTTCGCTCAGCGTTCGTCTCGTTGGGTCCCGCTGGTTCAGTCCGCTTTGTTTGTACTGGTTCTGGTCAGTTGCTGCCTGTCCAGGGCGTTGGCGTTGTCCATTTTGTTGGTCCCGGTGGCGTGCTGTTTCTGCCCGACGTGCTGTATGTGCCTTCTTTGGAGCTCAGCCTGTTGTATGTGCCCTCCCTTGACAATCAGGGCATGGATTTCTCCGCCAGTCGGGGTGTTGGCACTGTCTGCATTTGTTCCACTGGTCGCATCGTTCTGCGGGGAGTGAAGTGTGATGAACTCTATCGTGTGCCACTCATTGCTCCCGCTCCCCACTCTGTTGGCTCCTCTCTTGCTCACGTTGCACCATCCCTCTCGCCCGCTGACATCCAACTCTTGCATCGTCGTCTTGGCCATGTTCACACTGATGTCATCTCCAGCATGCTCCGTCTCCAACCTGCTGTTGGGCTGTCACCCTCCACCTTTCCTTCGCCCTGTCCCTCAGACTGTCTCGACTGCGCCCAAGGGAAAATGCATCATTCCCCCTTCGCTTCCTCTGACTCCGGGTCCTCCCACCCCCTTGCTCTTGTTCACGCTGATGTCATGGATCCTCTCTCCCATGACTTTCTTTGGGGTGTTGGGCGTTATGTTTTGTGCCTCACTGATGACTTCTCCCGTTATCGCTGGGTCTTCGCTCTTCGCCAGAAGAGTGACGTCCCTCCTGTCATTGAGTCGTGGCTCCGCCAGGCTGAACGGTCTTGTCAACGCTCCCTACGTGTCTTCCGCAGCGACCGTTGCGGTGAGTTCCTCGGTCCCACCGCCCGGTTCCTTGAGTCTCAAGGGGTGTGTCTGGAGACCTCCGCTCCCTACACACCCCAACAAAACGGAGTCTCTGAGCGTTGGAACCGGACTCTTGCCGACGGCGTCCGTACCCTTCTGTCTGAGTCCGGTCTTCCTACTCTGTTCGCCTTTGAGGCCATGAGTTACATGACCTGGGTTTGGAATCGCACCCCGCACGGGCCCCTCCCCCGCTCGGTCACGCCTTTTGAGCGTTGGTACGGGACCCGTGCTGACCTACGACTCGCTCCCGTCTGGGGTAGCATTGTGTCCGTCCGGCTACCTGAGGACCTTCATGACGGCAAACTCTCCCCTCGTGGGCGCCTCTGCCCTTTCTTAGGCGTGTCTGCCCAGTCCAAAGCCTGGCGCTTCTGGGACCAGGAGCGCCAGCGCGTCATTGAGTCCCGCGATGCCCTTTTCTTCGAGTCTTTCTTTCTTCGTGACCTCAGTCGTCACTCTACGGCCGCCTCCCTGATGCCGCTCTCTCGGTTGCGGGGGGACGTCGGGCCTGCTGCTCCCGCTATCCCTGCAGTCCCTGCTGTTGTCCCTTCCTCGCAGCCTCCACCCTCGGAGCGGCCTTCGTCGTTTGGCACTGTGCCTCCTTCCCTTTCTCTGTCCGTGTCGTCCAGCTCGCTCGGAGCTCCTGCGTCTCCTGTGTTGTCCTCCCCAGTTCCGTCTAAGTCCATTTCTCCTGCACACTCCTCAGCGGCTCCGTCCAGTCCGCTTATCCCTGCTCCGCCGTCGCCTGGTGACCCTCCTGGTCCTGCTCCCATCGAGCCCTTTGTTCGTGGCGGGCGTCTCCGCGCACTCCCCTCTCGTTCCTCCAGTGTCGCCGCTCCATCCGTCCGTCCTGTCCAGTCCCACCCAGAGCAGCCTGTAAAGCTACCGACTGGCATGGACGCCTTGGGCCTGGCCACAGTAGTGGTCCATCCCAGCTCTGCCCTTGGGCAGACGCTGCTCGGGTCTGAGCACGAGCGCGCTCTCGAAGCCGTCATCCGCAGCAGTGTCGCTGAGTGTCACACGACAGTTGCTGCTGCACCCTCGTCCGACCCGACTACTGTTTGTCAGGCACGCACTGTGCCCGACTCCCAGCAATGGGAGGCTGCTATGCGAGATGAGCTTCGAGCTCTTGGCGACCACGCCGTCTACAAGCTGGTCGATCTCCCGCCCGTTCGCAAAGCCATCGATGCACGATGGGTCTTTAGGCGCAAGTACAAGCCCAATGGCGAGCTTGACAAGTATAAGGCACGTCTCACCGCCAAGGGGTTCTCACAAGTCCCTGGCGTTGACTTTGACGAGACGTTTGCCCCTGTTGGACGCTACACCACTGCTCGCGCCCTTCTGAGCCTTGTCGCCCACCATGACTGGGAGCTCGAGCAGATGGATGTCAACAACGCCTTTCTGCACGGTCAGTTGGATGAGGAGATTTACATGGTGCAACCTCCAGGATTCTCTGATGGCACTAACAGGGTGTGGAGACTGCGCAAGGCTCTCTATGGCCTGAAGCAGTCACCACGGTGTTGGAACCAGGAGATCACCTCTACCCTGGAAAAGGGTGGATACTGTCGTAGCACAGTAGATCCTTCTCTCTTTGTCGCTCCCAACTCTGCACCGTTTGTCGCAGTCCTCGTCTATGTGGACGACCTCCTCATTGCATCACCAAGTCGGGAGGCAATGTCAACTGTGAAGTCCCTGCTGCAGCCCACATACAAGATGAAAGACTTGGGCCCAGCTCGAGTGTTTCTCGGCATGGAGCTTGAGCATGATCGTACTCACCGTGTTCTTCATGTCCACCAGGCTGCATATGTCAGAAGCCTGGGGGAGCGCTTTGCCTCGCTCCTTGAGTCTGTGCCCTCAGCATCCACGCCGATGACGCCCGCCGGGCAGAGGTTATTGAAAACACTGGATGTGTCCAAGCTGGGGGAGCCAGTGGATGTGACCGACTACCTGCGCGTCATAGGGTCCTTGATGTACCTGGCCACGACCACACGAGCAGCCGTCGCTTTCGCTGTGAACTTCCTTGCACAGTTCTCACAGTGCCCACGGGTGCGGCACATGGAGGCCGCGCTGCGTGTTGTTCGATATGCGCTTTCCACTGCACGAGTCGGTCTCTGTTACCGGGCGCAGCCGTCCATCGTTGTTGATGGCTACACAGACAGTGACTGGGCGCATGACACGGATGCACGCAGCCGCACCGGCTATGTCTTTCTCGTCGGCGGCACAGCTGTCTCCTGGAAGAGTGGTAAACAGGGTTGCGTTGCACGCAGCTCCAGTGAGGCGTAATATGTCGCCCTTGGTGCAGGCACTTGTGAGAGCGTTTGGTTGTGTCGGTTGTTTCAGCGGCTACGAGTGCCCATTCGCTGCGTCACATTGCGCTGTGACAATCAAAGCACAAAAGCTATTGCTGAGCACGACGGCATGCATCACACTCGCACCAAGCACATCAATATAGAGCATCATTTTGTACGTGAGCGTGTGGCTGCAGGTGATGTCAAGATTGTGTGGGTTGACACGCGACAGCAACGAGCTGACTTTCTCACGAAGGCACTCAGCATCAATGTCTTCAAGGCAGCAGTGCACGCTGTTGGGCTACTGTGTCCTCGTAATGCTCCTGGTTGAGTTGTCATGCCAGTGCTCGTGTACAGTCTTGTGTTGTGTCACGTCTTGTGACGTTTGTGCTGTGCCTGTGAGCGTCGTCCTTGTGCGTCGGCTGTGGGTCATGGGGGAGTGTTGGATTCATGTCATTATCACACGGTGACCTCTGGCCTCGTTGCACACTCACATCACTGGTGCAGGTGACTGACCAGTGAGAGATGACTCCGCCGATTGACACGTCGTGACCAGAAGCTGAGAAGACGAGCCATGGAGAAGCTCAATCAGAGCTTGTCACACTTATTTGCATTTCTCACATGCATTGGTGCACAGTTGGTCATGAGCATAACCGGGTTTCTTCTCTAG
>SZWC01007587.1:28365-68478 GCA_023375785.1 Penium margaritaceum | reverse complement strand
GAGGAGGTCGAGGAGGAGGGGGGGGAGGAGGAGGTCGAGGAGGAGGAGGGGCGAGGGGGGGTGGGTGGGGGGGGGAGAGGTGGCGGGGTGGGAGGAGGAGGAAGAGGGGCAGGGGGCGGCTGTATGTGAGCCATGTAGTGAACAGCCTCACCTTGACACGTGTTCCGTCCCCTCTGCCATGTCAGCATGGCCGTGCGCCCACGGGTCCAGGGCGCCTAGGCCGGCGCCGGAGGTGGGCATGACGCAAGAGGGAAGCACCAGCACCAGCAGCGCCAGCGGCAGCAGCGACATTGCAACGGCGGCGAGTGCCGTAACCGCCAACCGGTCCTTGCCTTTGCTTCTGGTGCTCCTGCCGCCTGGAGTGGAACGCAACGTCAGCCGCGACGTCATCCTCGCTGTCATCGTCGTATGGAATGTTAGGCGTCGGTGGGGGGAGGAGGAGGAGAGCGATCAGAAGGGTGGTCTGCTCTAAGGCGCGAGATTCTGGATCATCCACCTACAGGGAAGAAGATGGGGGTCGGCGGACGAGCACCTTGGGGGAAGTGCGAGAATGATATGTCAGTGGATGACGCCGACGGCACGTACACGTGCGTCAATTGAGCCCACACCGAAGTACACAACAGAATTGCCAAGAAACGACTTGTTTTGTTGCAAATTCCAGCGATTACCAGCCGCACCCAAGAGGAGTTGAATTCCGGAATTCGAATCCGATCCGAAGGGAGTAGACGGAGGTAGCTCGGATCATCGAGACAGGACAGACGTTTGAGCGTAGTCGGTCCACATCCACAGCCGACATGAAATACCGCTAATGAGCAGAGGAACGGACAAGCCAGAAAGGCAAAGGCGGCGTTTCCCCAGCGCTGGCCAACTGTGGATCAGCTGCAGGAGGAGCACCAGCTGTGGGCGCATGGCGCAGGAGCCTCGTCGCCTTCTCTCTCCCTCTCTCTCCCCCTCTCTCTTCCTCGCGCTGTCGTCAGTCTGCGTCGGTTGCTAGCAGCCAAGACGTACAGCGCTCGGAAGATTCTTCCAAACGACAAAAGAGTGAATGCGCCGACAAAACATTCCCACTTTCTGGCAGTGTCAGACGCGTGATCCCCCCTGTGAGCGAACTGCAGCTTGAGAGAGTGACACGGCGGCATTGTTGCTGTACGCTGTGTAACTTTTCTGTTACTGATCGAACTCAGACGTGCTTCGGCAAACAACGCACTTTCGACGGCATTCTTGGCCACTTTCAATGGACCGCAAGCCGCCGGTGCCAAATGGACTGCATTCCCGGCGACGTGAAGTACGCCGCCGATGACTTAAAGGAGAAAAAAAAGGGGCCGAAATAGCCCGCATATCCACATTTCCGAAGGGCGGACCCTCCCATATCCAGCACTTTGAAATATCATAAAGACTTACCCGGCTCCCTCGCCATGCGTGATCACTGACATGCGTCGCTGATCGAGCATGGCGAGGAGGGTCATGTGACCGTTGCTCGATCGCAACCCTCCATCCCTTGCGAGATCGAAATCGAGCGATGACCCATTTTTTCTATGTTTTGCGCGAGCTCCGCCCCCACAAAACATAGAATACCCTAAATCGTAATAGGGGGTTTGCGCCTCAAAAAAGAAAATCGAAAAAATAATTCATCACTTGCTCAAAATAAATCAAAAACGCCCATTTCAAATAATTCTTTTTTTTCATGGCACACAAAACTCCTTAGGTTTGCGAGACAAACACCTTCAAACCCAACCCCCGATTACACTCGAGGTTGAGGGCTTTACTTTTTGCACGGGCATCTGGTGGGCCCCGCGGTAGCGAGGCCCAAGAGATTCCCTTTCAATGCATGCGGTGTCTCAGACCCCTCACGCAAACCTCACACAATCCCCTCCCTCGAACAATCACAAACGCCTCAAACGTGGGGTTTGTGATTTTTGTGATTTGTGACGTTCCTGTCGACCTGTACGGTTTATTGTCACCACTCGGCCGTGTCCATACTCGTGCAGATCCCTAATGCGGACCCTCGAGGCACTGGTGAGTCATCTGGAGGCGGAATATCATCCTGGGGCTGACAGATGACCGTTCCAGAGCTCTTGACGCTACCCAAGACCTCTTGCAGTTTTTCTGCAGCACACAGGAGTTTATCAGTGGATTGGCCATGGGCCCGATTTGCATGTTTTTGTATTGTGTGCACCTCTTCATGTCGGATGCATGCATGTGACCAGTCGTAGCGTTCCGCTTTTGATTCTTCACGTCTAGTTTTAGATGGTGTAGCGATCTAATATGTCTGCGCAGAGTTACAGCCAAAACAGTAGCTTTGGGCCGGTTTGAGGACAGATCTTGCACTGCCGCGTGCGACACCTGCAGTACGCCGCGGCAGGTACTTATGCCATGGACCTACCATTTGTCATTTCTCTCTACAAATGCTATTGAAGCATTGTGACACTTTGCCTTCTGTCTCCTAGCCAGACCTTTGCCGGTGTGTGCACGACTTGTGACCGTCGTCGCCGCCTGACCAAGCACTGACGCCTAGTCAACGGCTGTGTTGCTAGGAAGCTTCCACGCATTTTCTCGTGGTATCAGAGCTGTGAGACAGTTCTCACCGAGCTGCGCAGCAGAGCCGCAGCAGAGCCACAGCAGAGCAGCAGTAGTGAGAGCCACAGCTGCAACATATCCACGGGGACCTGTCGATGACAGTAGACCGTCGTCGACTTCGCTCACCATCACCACGTTAGACTACAGTCGCTTTTAAAAAGTTTTTTATACTACAGTTTATAAAAAAATTGATTTTTTTATTCGTCGTTTTTCTTCAACCGGTGGATGTTTCAGTGCTAAAGTTCAAATCAGTTGGGTATGGGGTTGTTAAAGAGCGATACATGGATATGATTTATTTTTTAAATCGCACAAACACGATGTCGTTGTTGCATGAAATGCAACTTCAGATTGATGACATCATCACGCCCCTTGTACAATCACTGAGAGTATGCGTGGAAGCTCCCTAGCAACAAAACCGCTGACTAGGTGTCAGTGCCTGGTCAGGCGGTGACGACAGTCACAAGTCGTGCACACACCGGCAAGGGTCTAGCTAGGAGACACAAGGCAAAGTGTCAGAATGCTTCAATAGCATTTGCATAGAGAAATGACAAATGGTAGGTCCATGGCATAAGTACCTGCCGCGGCGCACGGTGGGTGTCGCACGCGGCAGTGCAAGATCTGTCCTAAAACCGGCCCTAAACCACTGTTTTGGCCGTAACTCTGTGCAGACATATCAGATCGCTACACCGTATGAACCTAGACGTGCAAAATCAAAAGCCAGACGCTACGAATGGTCACATGTATGCATCCAGCATCAAGAGGTGGACACAAAATTCAAAAACATGCAAATCGGGCCCACGGCCAATCCACCGATAAACTCCTGTGTGCTGCAAAAAAACTGCAGGGGGTCTTGGGTAGCGTCAAGAGCTATGGAACGGTCGTTGGTAAGTTCCAAGATGGCAGTCTGACACCAGATGACACACCTATGCCTCCAGAGTCCGCATGAGGGATATGCACGAGTATGGGCACGGCCGAGTGGTCACAGTAAACTATACAGCTCGACAGGAACGTCACAAATCACGACACTCCCCCACGACCCGATGGTACGCATGTCCATACACGTGCAGCATTGAGACGAGTGCAAAATCAAGTGCAACAACAAATGTGATACAGACACGGACACACCCCACACTCAACCACACTCAGGCAAGGGGTGAAGCCCAACAGAACGAATGGCCACCAGGAACTTTTCGCGTGCTAGTGCCTTCGTCAAGAAGTCAGCACGCTGCATGTCAGTGCCAACCCAGATGACGGAGATCACGTGTCTCTCCACCAGATCACGCACAAAGTGGTGCTCGACCGCAATGTGCATCGTGCGAGCATGAAAGACACCAATGTTCTCCGCAATGGTAAGAGCACTCTGGTTGTCGTAGCGAAGCACAATGGTGGGTACTGACTGGCCAAGCTGACGGAGGACGGACTCAATTCTAGCCGTTATTGTGCATTTTTTTAAACTCCATCTGATGGCGTTAGACCCCAACCATCGTTCTACTTGCCCTCCTCCTCGCTCCCCACCTTTCTCATCCACCGCAACCGCACGAAGTGTACAGGGGTATACTCGAGTATACATGCATATTCGGCTTGACTGAGCACAAGTACCTTTTTGAAGTAGGATTATCTTGGAACATTCTTACATGCACTTATGTACACATTCAGTAGACATGTACTACAACAAGATTACACAGCCGCATGCACTCGCCTGAATCACATTACTACTAGGAAGAGGAGGAGGAACTCAAATCTTGGTTTGATATCCCCCTCTCTCCCCCTCACAGCTTATAAGTGCATGCGACGAGTGTTCATACAAGTGCACGCCAAGTATGGCGTGAGAGATAATGAGATGCACACTAATGAGGAGGTAGATGTGAACAATCTCTACTGTATATAGATCGTGATCAATTGCATGCGCCTGTCAACTCTATCCTATGTAGTACCGAGATATTGGTTTTATGGACCGTTATGATTGTGACTGTAAGGTCTTTCTGAGTGACTCCCTAGTTAACATGCATTATCTGCCCACCCGCCCGTTGTACGTGCACCCGCCCACCCGCTTGCCTGCCAACCCGTCCGCTGTTCGTATTCCTGCGTGCTTGGAAGCCCGTCCGTTGTTCGCCTGCCTTCCCGCCTGCCCGCCCACCTGCCTGCCTGCCTGCCAATCCGCCTGCTGTTCGCCTGCTCGTCCATCCCCCTGCTCGTCCGCCCACCAGTCCACTATTGACCCGCCTACACGCCCACCCGCCCTCTCGCCGCACGCCCACTTGCCTACCCGCCTGTCTGCCTGCCTGCCCGCCCGCTTGCCCATACGCAGAAGGTGTCTATGTCATTTCTCCATTTACCATAAAATGTAAGTGCCTCCCTCCCACATCTGACGCACCATGTAGAAACAACATGCCACCAACATTGCATGTGGAACCTCATGATCGACGATGACATGGATATTGTTGTTGCTACCTCTCCATACAACAACGAGAATTCTTGTGTTTGCGGAAGAGGCAACTGGAGAATCATCGCTGGCAGCTGAAAAGCAACAAAAATAGCAGCAGTGGTAATAACAACAGCAACACCAATAACCGCAGTAGTAGCAACAGCACCAGTAATAGTAGCAGTAGAAGCAGTATTAGCTATAGCAGATTTACCTAATGAAAGCCATGTAACACCTCCCCTGGCCCCTACCCCTCGCCTTAAGTTTCTATTGGTAAGGAAATTTCTTCTTTAAAAAACATCTAGCAGCTCTACTACTTTATGTACTACTTCTCTTGGCGAGTGTTTGGCGTGATGGATGAAGGTAGAAGGTGAGAGGAGGAGAGGAGGAGGGTGAGTGGAGGGGGGAGGGGGATGGGAGGAGGAGGGTGTGGAGAGGGGAGATGGGAAAGAGAGGAGAGAGGATGAGAGAAGGGGGAGGGGGAGGGGGATGGGGACAACGTTTCCACCAGAACTCCCAGATAAGACTGCTACCATTGCCAACTAAAACATCAGAGCATACACCAAGCTCGAATGCAGTTGTTGATGCTGACGCTAACATCAACGACAATGCCTGACCTTCAGAATATTCATGCACCACGTGCATAATCAAGATGCGATTCAGATTCAGAAATCAAAATGAGAAACCAGAAGCAGAATCAGTGCCGTATTCATGTCCGTAGATCATAATCGTGATCAAATCCACATTGAGAATCCAGAACATAGTTAACAATCAGAAGTAGAATGAGACACAAAAAAAACTGAATCAGAAGGACAAAAATCAGAATTAAGAGATTTGAATTGCAAAATAGAATGAGAAAGAATAAGAATGTTCCACCCAGTGAGTAAAGGCATCCTTGTTGTGCACCCAAGAAGCGAAAAATGAGACCACGGCTCGGTACAATATCACAAGACTCAATGGAGGCTTTTAGTGTGAGAGACTCTATTGTGTTAGGAAACAATTACAACCTCCTGTAATGCTGTGATTGTTGTACTCAGCACAGCTATTGACTCATTACTCACCCGAGAAGAAAGTCCCCGTTTGTTGCTACTCTCTCCGTACACGCATTCACCACCACGTCCATCGAGCCTATCCCCCTCCTCCCCCTCCCCCCCTCCGCAATATGAAACTCACCATGCAGAAACAGGATGCCACCAATATTGCGGCAATGGATCCACATCAACGACGAGGACTCGGACGCTGCTCTCGCCACCTCTCAACACAACAACAACAATGCTAGTGTCATTGACACCCACGATTACATCTGACATTGCACATTGATAGGAGTAGTAGCAGTAGCAGTAAGAGGAGCAATGAAAAAAACAACAAAAACAACAGTAAGAGCAACAGAGGAAGCCAAAGATTATGCAGCAACAATAGTGGCGGGAGCAACAGCAGCCATAACAGAAAAGGTAGCAAATGTAGCATTGGTAGCAAAAGCAACATGGTAGCAAAAGAAGTGAGAGTAGTATGAAGAAGAGGGAAAGAGGGGGAAACACATTTATAAGATGTCATGGAAGGGCAATGTGCATTGGTATTTATGTTGGTGTCAGAGCTGACGCCAATGCCTACGCCAAGGCTGCCGCTAACACTGACGTGAACGCCTATGTCAAATCCGACCCCAACGCTAACCCAAGCGCCACCACAAGTGCCCACGGCAACGTCGGCCCAATGTGCCACTAACACCGTCGCCAACACCCGGGCCGAACCCATTGCCGACCCAAGCTCCTTACCCAAAAGCCACCGCTAACGTCCATGCCCACGCCAACCCCACCGCTACATCAGCACCCGTGATAGTAGGCTCTACTACCGCCTCGTACGTTAGTGAAACAGGAAGAGGATAGTGAGTGACCTTCTCCTATTATGCACCCCTGTGCAGAGAGCCAAGAATCCACCCGTCCAATTTCCATACAGCAACGGTACCAATAAGGATCAGAGCGCGATGGGAGGGGAGGCAACGCTGTCACTGGCGTAAGTGCCAACACCAGTTCAAGCGGTTTTCAACAGTTGCAATGCAAGCGGCAGAGTACATTGCAAGAGCAAGCGATAGCAAAAGGGGCAGCACCATTCCTCCAAGATCCATTCTCTCTCATACCTACATCGCTGTTAATGCTATTCGGTCTCTTTCTGTGGGTGCANGGAAGAGGATAGTGAGTGACCTTCTCCTATTATGCACCCCTGTGCAGAGAGCCAACAATCGACCCGTCCAGTTTCCATATAGCAACGGTGCCAATAAGGATCAGAGCGTGATGGGAGGGGAGGCAACGCTGTCACTGGCGTAAGTGCCAACACCAGTTCAAGCGGTTTTCAACAGTTGCAATGCAAGTGGCAGAGTACTTTGCAAGAGCAAGCAATAGCAAAAGAGGCATCACCATTCCTCCAAGATCCATTCTCTCTCGTGCCTACATCGCTGTTAATGTTACTCGGTCTCTTTCTGTGGGTGCATCGTCTGATGACTGGCTTTCCTCAATGCAGCAATAGCAACACTCTGCTTGTACAACATGTGCTGCTCTATGCTGGCCCTCGTTCATTTACCGCCATTTGCCATGGCTATAGGATAGGCAACGTCGAGGATCGTCTCCGCTGAGGCGCCCATGGTGGGCTCCGGCGTTGGGCTGTCTGCATGGGGAGAGAAGCAACATGACAAGACAACATGAGCATGATGCAAAAGCGCGCAGCTCGGTAGGAGCAAAACGACATTGACTCGCACATGCGTGTCGCTGGGAAGCGGGAGGGCTCCGCCTGCTATCACATCGGTGAAAATTTGTTAACCAGTTGTAGTATGATTTCGATTACCAAATCTAAACCGAATGAGGAGGGAGGGGCTACTTAGCACCAAAGAAGCTCGAGGACTAAACCCGTCCTCCAATAAGCATTTTTGGCATTACGTAGTAACCCAATGCAACTGGTTCGGTAGCCAAGAACATGCGTTGACATCAGAATATCCGCTACACAAAGACTTCCGTGAGGACAATTCTGTCTGTGGTCCGTATTTTTGTCCACCGACAGCTCATCGCGTGTTGTCCATGTATGATTTTCTGCAATTTTGTTGAGTCCAGACGATAAGCTCTTGTAGCGGGCGGGCCGGTACAGCCCTCCCTCCTCGTTGAAGCGAGGGGTGGTTACGCACAACCCCTCACATCAGCAAGGGCTGGCTGGCGGCCAGCACTTCGCTGGCCGCCGGCCAGCTCGCTGGTGGCCGGCTAGACGGCCGGCGGCCGGCCAAACCATCGGCCGGCCACCAGCCGGGCAGCTGCCAGCCGCCGATCGCGGCCTCAGCCTGATCGGCGGCTGAGGGGCCATGAGGCCCTCGAGGGTGAGGCCTCGTGGCCTCGTGCCCTCGCCCCCGCTCGTCCTCCTCGCAAGCAAGCGAGCGAGGATGAGGGAGGGGGATGAGGGACGAGAGACGAGAGAAACTGGCGCAGAATAGCTAGCGTGTCTCACACACGACGATTTTGTGCCAGAACGTCAAAACGGAAATCGAAGTTCGTTTGCGACGAGCTTTGACATAAAATAACGATAAAACTTGTGTAAATACACGAGTTCGAGGTAAAAACACCCAGTTTGGGTCCCAAAACTAGGGGTAGGGTTAAAACCGGAAATGGGCCTCCAGAGACTCGAAGTATTCGAGTCTCCGTGCTCTAGGTTGTTGATGACGATTGCCCCTCAGTCCTGGGAAGGGGGTAAGCCCCTCACGCGGACTGAGAACGCCATTATGCGAATTTCGATGACGAATTCAGAGCAGGAGGTGGAGACACAACCCGTTACAGTGATTCTCAAAGCCAGACGACCCCGGCGACCAAGTGTTCTACAGAAACGGCGGCTACGATATATATAAAACGCAGCCGGTAGCTACAAGCAGGAGCAGAAATGCCATAAGGGACTACAACATCTACGCTTCACCGTTTGAAGCATCGTAAAGTGTTATAGGAAGCTAGAGAAGAGCTCTATTTCTTAGGGCTTCTTCTCCACAGTCTCTTCTCCATCCCAGTGGGCTAGGGGAAATTTCTTGGGACGGGATAGAGAGTACCCACCCTCAAAACCACATACGTTTTTCCTCTTCTCAAGGCCCTTTCCGCTCCTCTTCAACCAAAAACTGGGGAAGTACCTTTTTCCAATACTAGAGACTCTCACGGCCAGAGAGAAAAAGAAAAGGGAGAAGAGCACTACTTAGAGAATATTTGGAGGCCGCCTCATTGCCGTGGAGCACAAGAAAGGCACCTCCAAGGGGGGGCAAGGTGTGCCAAGAAGACGCAAGAAGAGGCCAAGGAAGACCAGAAGATAAGAAGACAAGAAGACAAGAAGACAAGAAGAAAAGTAGTTGTTTGCTTTTTGACCTTGTACTTGCTTGTTTATCTAGGTTTTCTCAGCTTTCCTAGTGTCGTGGGTCACTGCTTAAGGTTTTGCCTACAAACCACAACCTTGTACCGATGTGACGGCCTAGGAAAATAGATATCTAAAATAAAACTGCCCCACCGATCGTGAGAGTAAGATTTTAGGAGGTGATTCCTCCTTTAAGTTGTGGGGTAATCCACACAACGGTCTTCACGTGCTAGTTGCACGGGCGACGAGATGGAAAGTGCCGGACCGTCCAAGACCAACAAGGGCAAGGTGGTGACGACCTCACCACGAGCTCTCAGCAGACTCCAAATTTTGGGAGCCACCGCCGCGAGCATGATTGCCAACCCAAAGGCAACCGTACCGCCAAAGGCAACCGTACCGCCAAAGGCAACCGTACCGCCGAAGGCAACCGACGTCAACCTCGGCAATACGGAGAAGCATGCGGAGGCCGCTAAAGTGCTTGACAAGAACGTCAATGCGCATGTGGATGACCTCCACGCGCCGGACGACGCGATGGAGGAGGATCCCCTGGAGTGGGTCCCCGACGAGAAGCACGATGCCGACAATGGCAAAGGCGACAAGGATCGCGATCATTGCCATCGTCGTGCCGCAAACTTGAGCCGATTGCTCGAGAAGGGCAAGGCGCACGCTGCATCGCCTGAAGCTTCCAACGACAACGAGATTACCGAGAGCAGCAAGGCCGCCGAAAGCAGCCACGCGAGAAGTTATCGCGAGAACGAACTGGATGACAATGCCACGAGGGCAATTCGCGATGACTGCCGCACACTTGTGGAGTTTGCCGCTGAAACGGTTGGGCGACTCAAGATCACCACCGACGGTGGAGGTACGGCTCCACTCGGAGGTGTGGGGGCGGTTCCCCCTTCCTACGATGTGGGCACAATGGGACAGGGTAGTGCCCACTCGAACACTGTCGTCGACGACAGTCTCCTCTAAAAGGTGGGACTCCTTGGAGGCGTGTACGCAAACCGCACCGTCCTGTAGTGAGTAAGGGTGCACGGACAACGCGAGGCCCTAGAGGCTATCATCAATGCACTGACAACATCAGAGATCAAGTTTGTGTTCGCCAACGTGCAGGCCCATGTCGTGCAGAGCATCACGGACCTCGACCGTGATCGCCAATTGCAGCGCCTGGCCGCCCATGAGGCAAGCCGTCGATGCAACAACCTCGACTATGCATTGCAAAGCGTGACCCAGGTGTGGATGCAGCAGCAAGCGCAGCGTGTCGCAGCTGCGGACGCCATTTCCGGTGGCAGCGAAAACTTGCCTACCTTGACAACTTTGGGACCGGTCATGAACACGTCCTTCCTCCACAGTGTGGAGATCTTCCAAAAGGGCGTGAAGTTGACCGACTGGCTGAATTTTGTGGAGCAAATTCTACGTGCCCACAAGGCTCCACTCAGCCAGTGGGGCGACTTTGCCACGACGTGACTTGAAGACAAACTCTTCAAGTATGTGGTCAAGGAGTGGAGTACGCAGTAGCCGCACCTCGGGTGGCAGCCCATGCCGTGGGAGGCCTTCTGCGCAATCATGCGTAAGAAGTGCACCCAACGAGAGGAGGCACATCGCGCCTTCCACAAGATCAAATACTTCAGGCAGCTGGACAGCTGGCTCGAATCCTACTTGAGCAAGTTCATCGCACTCATGGAGGAAGCCGAAAGCTTCACCGAAGGCGATGGGACTTAGACCTTTAAGTACCCGGGGTGCATGGTGCTTAAGGACTTGCGTGATGGTCTTGCCAACAAGAAGTTGAAGGACAAGACCACCACGATAGCCATTGGCCAAGCTTAGACAAGCTGGAGGGCGTTGCGTGACTAGATGAGCGAAGTGTATTCGGCGAACCCGAAGCACTACTCTCATGCACGGCCGAACGCGTGTGCACAGTAAGGCTACGATATGTGCATGGATGCTGCAGGGGTTGGTGGGTCAGCTGGACACTGAGGTGGGGCCAAGGGCAAGCAACCCGCAAACCCTCCAGCCAAGAAGGCTGGTGGACACAAGGGCCCCAACAACAAGCGCAACCGCGAGAATGACGAGCTGCAGGCAGCACGTGAGCGCCGGAACGCAGCCTTCAGCGAAAGACTCTACCACAACTGCATGCAGCCAGGCCAATTTAGGACTCAGTGCCCTGAGGCTGCTGGTGGTGGACAAGAGGCTGCGGCGTTAGCTACAGCAACAGCACCTCGTGGGGATGGTGTGGCAGGAGGTCGCGGACAGGGCCATAGACAAGGTCACGGTCGCGACAATGGGCCCGGTCGTGGCAACGGACAAGGCCGTGGGGCGGGTTTTCCCCACTCGTGAGTGACGTTAGTGGGGATTACTCTGGAGTAAAACTGGATCACGAGTGTGGGTTCATGTTTTCAGATGAGGAGTTCAACTTTCTCTGTCGTTTCTCTCCTCTTGTTGAACCACATTCTACACTTGCTGACCAACATTGCCCACTAAACCTTGCATCTCCAGACAAGATGCATGATGGTACATGCTTAGTGGTGGTGACACCAAGCACTGTGCAAACGTTGTGTGACACAATGATTGAAGCAAATGCCCTCAAAGCAATGGGGTCAATCACGTCCGCGTTGCCTTTAGTTGACAATTTCGACCCAGTAGAATTTAAAGTCTAAAAGGTGCTAGCTGAATTCACTTGGCCCACAAGGTGTGGCCTTGAGTGGGTGAATCATGGGAGTTGCGATGCTTGTCATACAGATTCCGTGTTTATCACAAACTTGGCTTGCCGTCGTCAAGCTTGTTCACTCGGAAGAGTGGAGGTAATATGATGATGCTGTTCAAAGGACACCTAGCTGGTGCTCCCATGAACGTACTGGCTAATACTGGAGGAGACGAATCGTTTGTTAGTCTTAGCTTTACCCGATAGGTGGACCTAAAGTACGAGCCATCGGATTGCGGAGTTGTCATCGGTGACAACCATACAGTACCTGTGATCGGTACCTGTAAGGCAAAAAATTGTATTCAAGGTTACACACATAGTGTCACGTTGGAGGTAATCAACCTTCTTGACCCGTTTGACATGGTGTTAGGCAATCCATGGCTCCGTGAAAACAAAGCTCTGATGTGCTTTGAATCAAGGCGCTTGATACTTCGAAAGGGACAGCGTCACTTTACGTTGATTCCGAGTACGAAATTATCACCGACCCGACTCAAAGTCCATGCCAGCTTGTCTACGATGCATGTCAAGAGACGTATTCGAGAAGGTCGTCGATAGTTCTTGGCTCAGCAGCAGAAAGTGGAGGATGACGTGAAGGAAGACACGCCACAAGGGATCAAATCTCTATTGGTGGAGTTTTTGGATGTATTCCAAGACCCACCGACTAGGCTTCCGCCAGAAAGACACATGGGCCACACGATTCCGCTGCAACCGGAGGCGACTCCTTCGTTCAGACCCATGTATCGCTTTAGTCGAGCAGAAAGGCAAGAGGCCGAACGCCAAATAAAAGAGTACCTTACAAAAGGGTGGATCGAGCCAAGTAGCTCGTCGTACGGTGCGCTGATCCTTTTTGTGAACAAAAAGGATAGTGGTTTGCGCATGTGCGTGGATTACCATGCGTTGAACAAGCTGACGGTGAGAAATCGATTCTCCTTACCGTGGATTGAGGACCTTTTTGACCAACTCCAAGGGGCAAAAGTGTTTTCGTCCTTGGATTTATCCCAAGGGTACCATCAGATCCGCATCATAGAAGATGATGTGCCCAAAACCGCATTTTGAATGCATATGAGACACTATCAATTCCGAGTGTTATGCTTCGGGGTAATGAACGCCCCGGCAACCTTCCAAGGAGAAATGAACCGAATGTTTGCCAAGCAACTCGGTCAGTTTGTCTTGTTTTACCTGGACAATATCTTGGTTTTCTCCAAATCCATGGAAGAGCACATAGAACATCCGCGCGAAGTCCTCGTGATCCTTCAGGAACTGAAGTTCTACACGAAAGTGAGCAAGTGCAAAATTGCACAAGATGAGCTCAAATACCTTGGACACATTGTCGGCAAGGACGACATCCGTGTTGACCCACAAAAAGTCCAAGCCGTTGTAGACTGGCCATGCTTGAAAAATGTTGGGCAGATTTGGTCTTTCCTTGGCCTTGCAAACTACTTACGACGGTTTATGCAAGGGTATACAACCCTGGTAGCACTGCTAACCAGGCTCACGCAAAAAGACATGTGTCGGGAATGGATATCTAATTGCAAAAATGCTTTTCTCAAAGTCAAAGAGCTTCTATCCATAGTACCCGTCCTTTCTCTTTCGGATCCATTGTAATCGTGGTAGGTTTGATGTGATGCATCGGTAGTAGGACTCGGAGCCGTCCTCATTCAAAACGATCACTCAGTTACGTATGAGAGTCGGAAGCTCATCCCCGCGGAAACGCGGTACACAACTGGGGATCAAGAGCTCCTTGCAGTAGTATACACTTTAAAGATGTGGCATTGCTACCTGGAGGGTGTTGAAGGGGGTGTGACAGTCGTAACCGACCATAATCCATTGGTGTTTTTCCAAACGCAACCAAACCTGTCAAGACAACAGGCACGTTGGAGCGAATATTTGTGCTGATTCTCGTTCACATGGGAATATCGGCCAAGACAAATCAATGTGGCCGATCTACTAAGCCGAAAGCCGGTGGAATTTAAAGCAACCACCGAGGTTGGTGGGTGTTTTATGGCCATTACAACAGCAACAATACAATCACCAGAGCCCCTTACACCCCTGTGGCAACCACCACGAGAGATTATCCATGAGAACGGTTTTGTAAACAGGATCCGGATGGGATGCTGTGTGGTTTCAAGACTCTCAGAATCTAGACAAGTACGGCTTGGTAGAGGTCGCAGGAATCTTCTAGCATGGAGAGCAAGTTGCTGTGCCAAACTCGAGAGATCTTCGAGCAAAGATTATCTCCTACTTCTACGACCCGCCAGTCGCAGGTCATGTGGGACCTCAAAAGACCGGACAGGCACTCACGGACCACTATTGGTGGCCAATATGGAGTGTTGATGTTCACAAGTATTGCATGACATGCGACCCATGTCTTCGGAGTAAGGCTAATAACAAGAAGTTTGCGGGACTCCTCTAATAGCTTCCCATTCATGGGACTCTATGGGAGTGCGTCAGCATGGACTTCATAACCGGTCTTCCGGACACGGCTCGTGGCCACGATGCAATACTAGTGGTTGTGGATCTTTTGACAAAAATGACACACTTCATTCCTACAACCACTGATGTGAACGTTGAGGAGACCGCTCGTCTCTTCTTTGAGGGTATTGTGAAGTACCACAGTTTGTTGTTGCGCATTATCTCCAATCGAGATAAAAAAATTTCTAGTGAAATCTGGCAAAAGATGCATGACAACTTCGACAGTGAGGCACAAATGTCTATAGCATTTCACCCTCAAACAGATGGACAAACAGAGCACATGAATGGCATTCTAGAGCAGATGCTTTGCATGTACGTGGACCTTGCCATGCATGATTAGGACGAATTCCTAGCACCGGCAGAGTTTGCGGTGAATAACTCGGTGAACGAGTCTACACAGTTCACACCGTTTGTGTTTAACCATGGTCAGCATTTGGTGGTGTCCTCTTCATTGGTGAAGAGCGAGAGTCCAGGAGGACAGGTTCCTTCTGCTCAGGCCTTTTTTGAGCGCATAGACTCCTTGTTACAGGAAGCGAACGGTCACCTTCAAGCTGCTTGGCAACGACAAAAGGCATATGTTGAGAAAAGTCGCCGTAAGGTCTCGTTTGACATCGGTGACAAAGTGCCACTTAGCACTTGGAATCTTCGGCTGAAGTCGCCAGGGGCACAAAAACTTCTACCAAAGTGGATTGGGCCGTTTCCCATTGTTGCACGCATCGGGCCAGTGGCATACCGATTGCTGCTTCTGCCGAGTATGAAGATACATGACGTGTTTCATGTGAGCCTGTTGGCTCCCTACACGGCTGAGGGAACCGTTTAGCTACCACCGGCAGTCCTTGCTGCCAATGGAAAATACAAGGTTCTGCGCCTACTTCAGCACCGAGAGCGTACTCTCCGGTCGCGGGTTGTTAGGGAATACCTTGTTGATTGGGCCGGGTGTGGACCTGAACATAACTCATGGGAGCCCGAGTCTTGTTTGCCCACAGGGGTGGTCAACAAGTATTGGAGCAAGCTGGCAGCTTGCACGCATTGACGCGTGTCAGGGGGCACCACCTAAAAACGGAGAAAGTGGAAAACATTCTCGTAGGGCGGCATTCATGGACTGCAACAATAAGAGGTTGGGGACGCCCAACATGGTTTTCACGCGGACGCTGCTGCCTAAAGGGAGGAGGCCGCTAGCCGTGCTGACCAATAAGCTACAACTTAGGTCCAAGTGCCATGCACGTGTTCATGTTTAGCTGTAGATTGAAATTGTTTATTTTCTTTCACAATGTTGATGACTCACTAACTAACAATCCTGCTTGTTGCTCATGAACCGGGACGGTTCATAACAAGTGGGGAGGAATGTAGCGGGAGGGCCGGTTCATCCCTCCCTCCTCGCTGAAGCAAGGGGTGGTTGCGCACCACCCCTCCCGTCAGCGAGGACTGGCCGGCGGCCAGCACTTTGCTGGCCGCCGGCTAGCTCGCTACCGGCCGGCTGGACAGCCGGCGGCCGGCTGGACGGCCGGCGGCCGGCCACCAGCGGGCCAGCCGCTAGCCGCCGATCGCGGCCTCAGCCCGATCGGCGGCTTAGGGGCCACAAGGCCCTCAAGGGCAAGGCCTTGTGGCCTCGTGGCCTCGTGCCCTTGCCCCCGCTCGTCCTCCTCGCAAGCAAGCAAGCGAGGATGAGGGAGGGGGACGAGGGACGAGAGACAATTGAAACTGGTGCAAATTTGCCAGCGTGTCTCACACGCGACGATTTTGTGCCAGAACGTCAAAACGTAAATTGAAGTTCGTTTGCGACAAACTTTGACATAAAACAACAAAATAACTTGTGCAAATACACGAGTTTGAGGTAAAAACCCCCGGTTTGGGTCCCAAAACCAGGGGGAGGGTTCAAAACGGAAACGGGCCTCCGGAGACTCGAAATCTTCGAGTCTCCCTGCTCTGGGCCGTTGATGAGGACCCTCAGTCCTGCGAAGGGGGTAAACCCCTAACGCGGACTGAGAACGTCATTGTGCAAACTCCGACGACGACTTCAGAGCAGGAGCTGAAGACACAACCCATTACAGCTCTCTATATGCGCTGTTTTTCTTGCTGATTGACCCCTAGTCCAAGAAAAACGTGCGAAACGGACAAACTTCGTGTAGCAACCAGGGTTTTCCTAAAACAAATACCGGACATTGCAAGCAAGCATGTGGCTTGACAGACTAATTCTCCTCGGACAAGAGGGGAACGTCGAGCAAAATTCGCTTCCAAGGCAGGAAATATGTTTGAACCCGGCCTCAATGTATGACTATGTAGCCCCGATGCACACCTGCGTGCAGCCAATGCCACAAGTTCTACATGTTGTTGTAACCAAGCCCCGTAGAGGTTTTGTGTATGGTCGCGGGTAAAGCTTAGGATGTTTGCATCATGAGGTGAACATTGAGCCAAGATAGAGACAATCTTTTTGTTGAATGGGAGTTCACTTGTCACAACACGTTTGGAATCTTCTTCTCAATGATTTTGATTCTATTGCAGGCTCTCTTGGAGGTTTTGTTAAGGAGGGTGGCTGAAAAAAATGCAAGCATGCTTGGGAATAAAGTGGCACATTGACCACGAGCGCATGTAGCATGCATGTGTATCTCAGCTAGAAATCCTAGAATAGTGCAACGTGTTGAGGTTGCAGCATGGCTGAAGTAGGCATGACCCCACGCTCGTTGCTTTGCAGTGCTGCCCCCTTCCACTGCTCTGAGTCAATGAGAGAGAGAATTGTGCGCTGAGGAGTTCGCGCCAGAAAGACAGACAAAGCAGGAAAGAACTGATTAGCAATTGAGAATGAACAACAATGGGAGACCCCTCTGAGAACTAGCCCTCCCTCAGCTCTGTAAAGCTTGTTACTCAGCTTTCTAGCAAAAAAAAAAAGACCTATTCTCTGGCAGGCAGGGTTTTCTTGGTGAGCCCTGCCAGAGAGCCGACAGCCTGAAACCCTGGCGTCGTCTGTTTTCCCTGAAAATTGGACCATACCAAAATACCCATTCTGTGAACGCCGTCGTCCAGTCAAAATCACCTAGAAAAATAGTAGCAAGGAGTTATGGCTTCCTAAACCCGGGTACTTTTGCCGCATTCCCACTGATGTCGCAACTAATCTACACCGTACCAAGTTTTCACAGAAAAGAAAAGGGGGTTCACTTTGACAGAAAAATGACTATAACTTCCACAAACTGCAAAGAATACTTTTCAGGGCCACTGTTAAAAAATAATACTCCGGATGTCCACCGTGCAAAAAATTGTATGGAGACCATTGTAGTTACCCACATACCCACTTTCCACACGGGCCAACATAATACGAAAGCATTGAAACAGGACCCCATGCTACCCTCGCACTACAAGGACAGTGAGGCACTTGCAATTGCCAGAATACCACACATTGACAAGATTCCACTCTAACTTTGCGACATTGTCATTGAGGGCTACCATTTTAGGGCTGCATACGTGTCTTTCCTCAGTGTCCAATGATCGAGCGCCGTTCATTTGCCTCTTGCAATCACCATCCACCCTGTGCAAAACTTCTGTGCAATCACTGTTGACGCCCTAAACTGCAAAAACAATCCTTTAACCCTTCTGCCGTTAGTTGAACAAGTGACTGAAGTTAAACCTACAGTCCGTGCACGTTTTCACAAAACCCATGAAGAACGGGTGCGAGGACGGGCCCAGACCATACCGCCACTGCACATCGATTGCCACGCCTTGGGTGCAACGCCTCATGTAGCCACATTGACTGTACAGAAAACCATGTCAAACCGTTCGATTTTATGTGATTAACCAGTCAAACATAATGGTGCGCACTGCCATTGTTTCCGCATGCGGGCCTCGTGGGACACATAACCTGTGGACGTCAACAACTATGTGGTACACCTTATCCATCACACAAACATGGCCACCAATGACGATAGGAGTAGAGTTCCGAATAGGCCGTGCCAATGGGATGAAGCCGATACGTGGGGTGCAAAGGAAGCATTGCGGAGAGCAGCCATGATACATCTGCGGGAAGCCACAGCTACATGGGCCACCATTAAGGCTGAGTTTGATCATTGGGTAATGCGTAACGGGATGCCATCATGGATATCCACAAAAAACCCACTGGAGACCATGGTTTGGATCCTCGGCAGGCATATGCCCACTCCGCGTTCACCTAACACTCTTCATCCGTAGCAACCATGGCTATACACAAAGCCATCCAACAGTGTGAAAGATAGTGAGAATTCAAAACGTTTTTCCCGAATGCATTGTACATGTGTCCACTACACTCCTAACATGCCAGCCCTTACAATGGCAAAGACATGGCATGTTTCATAGCTCATTGGAATTTCATTCGTTTTCTATGCACTGAAATTCTATCCAGCCCTAAGTATGGCACATTGTGGACATCTGGTACATTCATGTCGGAATTCATGTGCGATGTGACCAATCATTCTGTGAAACTCTTGTCCTCTGTGCTACATAGTGGGCATGTGTCATATTAATGCAGGAATTCATCCATGCCGTGTCCACTCATATCCATACTCTAAAGATTTCTTATGTTTGTTTATTTTGTACTACTTGTCCATGTGCGTGTTCCTATACACTAACCATCACAAGTTTACTTCCTAGAGTTTTGACTGCTACCATAGTACAAACACACATTTACTTCATCATGTGATGTGTGCGTCTTATGTGGCATGTATCATCCTGACATCGACATCCATGTACACTCATGTCTGTGTAGTGCATGAACTAGGTAACTGTGCTTACATGAAATTGTACTATACTTTGTACTTGCAGCTAGTGGCTTAAGCAGAAGTCACAATAATGAACTATTAATGAACAAGGTCCCTTTGTTTGGAATCATTGGCATTGAGCAGGAAGCAGACCGAGTAGAGAAGCACATGGCATTGATAGCAATTTTGCAATCATGGTGTCTAGTAAATCAGAGGTGCTAAGCCACATGTACTTATCGACAGTTGAATGTACACGGGTAAGCTGTGTACAAAACATATGACCTCACAAGCAAGACACTCTGTCCCTTCACTGAACTCTTGGCATGCATCCTAAAAGTTTTCCCCAAAGGGGGACGCACACATGCCCATGCATGGATCGGCCACTTCATATCTGGCCTCCTCCACCTCTGTATTCCCTAGGTTGAGATTGGCCATCTTGCAACAGATGACATCTGCATCCTTCACCACTCATCTCGTGTCACGGGCCACATGTGATCTGACCCTGTGCCGATGCAATTTCAGCTTTGGTTGCCGCTTGACCACCATCTTGAGCAGGACATGGATGTGCCTTACCAGCACAGAAAACCAAAAGAAAACAAAGCAAAGTTGAGGACATGGAAGTCAACACGTATGCACCAATGGCCGTCAAGGCATTTCATGGACTGCACAATTACCTTGTTTCACACAGAACAGCCTCTGTGTGCGACCATTTGCGCCGCGGTGGTTCCTCTTCTCCGGACGAGCCCGAGGGGGTGGAGCTATCGTTTGACTCCCACTCCTCAGTCTCACTTGTCACATAGTTTGAGGTACTTTCCTCCTTTGATCAGTCAATGGAGGACGGATTATTTTCTGTTGTGTTGTTTTCTAACCCCGTTGGACTCCCAGGGTTGTCAACCTGGGAGGAGATCACAGGCTCTCCTGCTTCACTCGCTGCATCACTGCCACTTGCATCATCTCTTGTTGTGGCTACTGCTTCTGCTGCCTCACTTGCTACATCACTTCCAACGGAATCACCACTTGCTGCAGGTGCTACTGCTGTTGCCTCACTCGCTGCATCACTTCCAGCAGCATCACCACCTACTGCAGGTGTTGCTACTCCTGCCCCACCCGCTACATCACTTCTAGTGGCATCACCATCTGTTGCGGATGCTGCTACTATTGCATCCCCCGCTGCAGCTCTTCTAGCTACGGCATCACCTGCTGATTGTCCTGGCTGTCCCGAGCCTCGTCCACCGTCATCCTGCACCCCGCTTCCTGAAGCAAGCTGTCTGGCCCGAGCTGCTACAACGTTAACTAGGAAGAGGGCATGTGGGTTTGTGTATTTTTTGTGGCCCATGTCCAGCTAGGCTGCAATGGCTACAGATGCGGTCCCTCTTGCGACGCTCATACTGGTCCTTTCGCTTGGACTTCGGCCTCCAGTCTCCACGCTTCTTGCCTGGCGGGCCCCGCTCCTTCTCTAGGTAGTGCACATCGCAGAGATTGACTCAAGGCATGGGGTAATCGTAGGTTCTCTCCCCAGCCATTTTTGTGAGGTGAATGTTGACGTATATTTTGGGATTCACTCCACCATCCAGGAGAAGGCTCACCGCGTGTTGACACGGGAACCCGTACTCGGCCCACTGCCCATAGTTGCACTTCTTGGCGTTGCAATCCACCTCTTTCCCCGACAGACTTTGGGGACCCAACACAGTGCCAGACAGTGGCCCCACCGTGATGATGTCATACTCCCTCGCCTTTTGTGTGTAGTTCTTCACCTTACTGTCAGCGAAGGGGGCAAGCATGGTTTCACAGTCATGAGTCAGATTCCGCCGGTCTGCAAACAGTTTCTCCACCCACACATAAAGCCGGGCAAAACAGTGAAAGGGATAGAGGTTTTTTATGTCCATGATCCAGGCATTCCAGGACTCCGTTGCGTTTCTTGTTGTCTGCCGCGAGCGACCGGGATGAAGACCCAACTCCACCTCTCCAACAGAATGTTGGGTTCAGCACCACCGCCGAAGATGTACTCCAGACCCTGCATGGAAGCCCTTGCAAGTTCATCCCGTGTGCGCTTGTACTCCGTGTTGTTGAAGGCATGGGTGGGTGTTTAGAAGAGGTCAGCGGCCACACGACCCGCTTTGGCCTTGACGTTCTCTCGGATGTGCTGCGCACAGTACATCTGGGTAGCACCAGGCATCTCTCTGGCCACAACAGCAAGGAGCCTGACGTCTTGATTGGAGATGATAGATGTTCCTTGGTCTTGTGCTGTTCGATACACCTGTGATAGCTACTGGATGAACCACGTCCAATTGTCCTTGTGTTCTTGTTCGCAGAGCGTCCATGCCATGGGCATGGAATGGTTGTTGGCATCCCAGAACTTAGGAATCCGGATGACCTGCTTCAACCCGTTTTTTTAAGATGTGGCATCCATGGTGATGAGGCGTCGCACATGGTTCCAGCCCTCCCAACAAGCACCAAATGCCACGAAGGCCCAATGAAATCACTTTTTCTTGTCCTGATCTACGCAGGCAAACATTTGGGGGTCCACTCTCTTCAACTGCACGGCATGCAATGCATGTTCATACTTGTTTAAGACAAGGATCTTTCACAAATGCAAAAGACAGTTGAGAATTGGATGTGTGCCACAAACTACTAACCTCTACGATGTAGGTTGGGAAGAGGGACCACAACAGCGTCTTCTCTCCCATGAGCTTCTCCTGGGCCGCCTTTTTTGCTTGGTAGACTACCGGGTAGTGCACTTTCTCCCTTGTGCAAGCTTCAACTATCTGCAACAACCCCTTTGTGTCGGTTGATGGCATCTTTTTCATCGTCTACTTGTTGTGGCGTAGTACCCATGCTGCCTGGCGTGCCTAGTCACCCTTCTTGGTGGCGGGGATGCACTTGTGTCCATCTACAAAGTTGATCATGGAAACGTTGCCGCGCTTGCGCTGACAGTGCGCCTTGAGGAGCCATGGGCAGCCCGCGGTCTTCCACAGTCTGCAGCGGACTTCCAGGCGAGTTGACTCACTGCGGACCCAGGAGAACGGCATGTTTCGGTTGACAGCATAATCTTGGACAGCTTCGCAACATGCATCCATGTTCTGAAAGGCCCAACCACCCAAGAAATCCATTCATCTTGCTATGCGCTTGCATGAAAAAGCAAGAGTAGCTTCCACTTCTTTGCTGGTGTTCTCCGCTGGGGGACGGCGTTTCTTCATCGGACGACCCTGGAAAGAAGACATGTAGGGAAAGAAATTCAAGCACATTTAGGGAGAAAATACACAAGAATAACTTGCGTGACGTGGCAGGCGGGTAGCATACTTTGACATAGCAGGAGATCCAACCCCGTTGGATGTGATGCCATTTCTACAGACAAAGTGGGTTCAACCCACCCGCACGGTAACCATGAAAGGGACGGACACATTGACTTCCTCCAAGTCACATTGTGCTATCTTCAACTTGGTCTGGAGAGCGTGGAGTCATACGCTCTACAACATTGATGTGACTGTTGAACTCATGCTCCTCCCAATCGGTCCAAAGGAAGGAGGACTCAAGGTGGAAGTGGGAGACGAGGACGTCTGGTGGATCGTCGTCCTCGTTGTCGGGGTAGTTGCCACTGGTGGNCACAAGAATAACTTGCGTGACGTGGCAGGCGGGTAGCATACTTTGACATAACAGGAGATCCAACCCCGTTGGATGTGATGCCATTTCTACAGACAAAGTGGGTTCAACCCACCCGCACGGTAACCACGAAAGGGACGGACACATTGACTTCCTCCAAGTCGCATTGTGCTATCTTCAACTTGGTCTGGAGAGCGCGGAGTCATACGCTCTACAACATTGATGTGACTGTTGAACTCATGCTCCTCCCAATCGGTCCAAAGGAAGGAGGACTCAAGGTGGAAGTGGGAGACGAGGACGTCTGGTGGATCGTCGTCCTCGTTGTCGGGGTAGTCGCCACTGGTGGCGTAAAAAGCGGCCGCCATCTTGGCCAAAAGTGGGTATAACGATGCACGGTACGCGTCGACATATGCATCATACCCACCATTTTCACTTCACTTGGCAAACCCATCCATTTTTAGAGGGAGGAGAGCCATCCCAGAGACAGACTCCAATTGCGTCGAAGCGGCAAAATTGCAAGGAAATGTCGAGTGCACATCAACAATGGCTCAACACTCACAACCCTTGTGGACAACGGGAGAGAACGTCCACATCTCATGGCGGTTGGCCGACTTGCCATGACGACAACCGATGGAAAACAGGCATGCACTGTGATGACATACGGAGGGAAAAACAAAAAGAATTAATCTTATGATGCACCTGGGTCAGAAACACCAACTAGGGGAGGCACGTCAGCGTCGAGTGAACGACGTTGATAGCATGTGGTCTGACCTCGACGTATCCGCTAGCTGGCGCCGTTGGCATGTGGACTACAGATGGAAATGTCCACCTGGAAACACTTTGGATGGTTGAGATTTCTTAAGATTAGAGTCTTTTCGGGTGTTGATGAGGTTCCCGTTCGGCGTCAGTGGTGCATGTTATGCACCGAGGCTATCTGACGTCTGGTCTTTATGTGAATAATGTAATGTTTACGTCATTCGTCCAAAGTTGAAACCTCTTCTTAAAAGGACAAAAGAAAGTAGGGGACAAGTCATCACTATTGCACATATTAGTTCTTTCGGAGCTTGTGCTTTGCTTGAAGTTACTCAAAAGGAACTTGAGATGGGTTTCATTTCTTGCGTTGTGGATTCCATGACTGAATTCGCTGAAAAATGAAACAACATTTGTATGATACACACTATTGTTAACTTATTCATGTGCAACCGGTGTACCTTGAATTGTTTTCAATAGTGGGCACAGCATGCATGATCTCAGGCGCTTCGAGAAAAGTGGGTACATGACGCATGTTTTGTGTAAAGTGAGTACCGTGTCCAGAATGTGCCAGGAATGGCCAAGAGAAGATTCGGAGGCCCAAACAGTGGGTATACCGGAATTAGGCCGGAACAGCAATGGGAGACCCTTGCAAGAACTAGCCCTCCCTCAGTGATGTAGAGCTTGTTACTCAGCTTTCCAGCCAATAAAAAAATGACCTTTTTTCTAGCAAACAGGCCTTTCTCGGTGAGCCCTGCGAGACAACCGACTGCCCGAAACCCGGGCATCGTCTGTTTTCCCTGAAAACTGGACCATACCAAAGTACCCATGCTACAAACGCCGTCGTGCAGTCAGAATCACCTAGGAAAACAGCAGCAAGGGGTTATGGCTACCTAAACCCAGGCAACGTCTAGGATAGTCCCCGGTTACAACAGTACCCGAGCAACTTGAAACTCAGACCCCAAGCAGAACATGACGTTGCAATTGCAACCCTACAGATAGATCTGGCACAAGACGCAAGCAAACAGCATCTTCCATGGCAGTGACCGCCAACGGCGTGACTGCTGTGGAGCACGTCATGCGTCTGAGGGAAGAGGCTCTAGCAAATTGCGTGCAGACCTCGGCGTGCGTCGACTCAACATGCCGACACTCCAGCAGCGTCACGTCTTGCCGTCAGTCATCTACACGCTGATGTACACAAGACAGGAGGACACAGTAGAGGACAATGAGAGATGCGCAAAAACCAACACTCCCCCATGACTCACATGCGTAGTGCACATGGGCGGGCAGCGAGCACATTGACCAAGTAGGCAAGACTCCCCCAGGAAAGGCAATATATGAGCAAGGGTAGAGAGAGCAACTCACGAATGCACACCAACCGCACTCACAACCTTCTTAAATGAGTTAAGCTTCAATGCCTTGGTCAAGAAGTCAGCCAACTGCCATGCTGTCTCAAAACACACAATGCTTAGGCTACTGTCGTGAGAACAAACATACATGGTGATACAGAACATTGATGTGCTTTGTGCACATGTGATGTACGCTGTCATTTTCAATTATGGCCATGTCACTCTCATTGTCACAATGCAACGTGATGGATGCAAGTGACTGACGCAACTCGGACAAAAGCCAATGCAACCACACACTCTCACATGCGACGGAATGAAGAGGCACATACTCAGCCTTAGTAGTGTTGCGTGCAATGCAGACTTGCTTACCACTGCGCATGGACACAGCAGTACCGCCAACAAGAAAGATCCAGCCAGTGCGGCTCTTGCCGTTCTGGCTACCAGCCCAGTCAATATCAGTGTAGTCCACTTCTACAACGGACGGCTGCCGACAGTACATGAGGCCTCCTCATGGAGTCGAGACGACATAGCGTAGCATGCAGATCACATTGTCAACGTGGAGGTGACACAGATTGTGGGAGAACTGGGCCAGGAGGTTAATGGCAAACACGATGTCTGGCCTTGTTGTTGTTGCGAGGAACATCACTGACCTGATGAATCTCACATATGTGGTTACGTCAGCTGGCTCCCCCACAACGGCTAGATTGAGGCTCTTCAGATTTGCCTGGCCATTTGGGGACACGGGTGATGATGCGCTCGGTACGAGGGGCAGGGCCTCGGCAAAGCGAGCTGATAGGGTCTGGACGTAGGCGGCCTAGTGGATGTTTAGGATGCCTTGGGAGTGGTCATGCTCCAACTCCATGCCTAGAAACACTCGGACAAGCCCGAGGCCCTTCATGTGGTAGGCGACGTGAAGTAGGTCCTTGACGCGCTGCGAAACCAATGCGTCGATGTAGACTAGGACGGCGACAAAGGACTGGCCTCTCCGGCTGACAAACAGTGCAGGGTGTACAATGCAACAAAGTAGGCCGCCGCTGAGAAGTGTGTGACTGATCTCCTCGTTCAAGCAGCAAGGCGACTGCTTCAAGCCATAGAGAGCCTTCCGTAGTCGCGTTACCTTGCTAGTGCTGTTGTCAAAGCCTAGGGGTTGTACCATATAGAGCTCCTCGCCTTCCAGCGAGCTATGGAGAAAGGCGTTGCTCACGTCCATCTGATGCAACTCCCCTTCGTGTTGGGAAACCTTACCAAACAGCACCCGCCTGGTGGAGAACCGGCCTACCGGAGCGAAGTTCTGGTCGTAGTCGACTCCAGGGACCTGAGCAAACCCCTTGGCCATAAGAGGGGCCTTGTAGTTGTTCGGGGATCCGTCGGGCATCCACTTGCTTCAGAGGACCCACTTGGCGCCGATGGCCTTTTGGCCGAGGGGAAGGTCGACGAGCTCGCAGACCTAGTGTTGCCGGATGGTGGTAGGCTCGTCGGTACATACAGCCTCCCAGTGTGTAGCCTCGGGAGAAGCCCGAGCCTCGCGTAGGGTGAATGTGTCTTCCAAGCGTACCGCAGGACGGACAGTGAAGGTGTGCGCATCCTGAGCCCAGGGTAGTATGCGTGTGAGCATGGCCGTGATGGCGTGTTGGTGCTTCTGATGGAGCATGGAGTAGCCCAATGCCGATTCCGGGTGGAGATCTGCAATGACAGCCAATGTGGCCAAGCCAAGGGCCTTGGTGCCTAAGTCCCTCTCACGATTGTGGGAGTGGGTCTACCGGGAGGCGAGGAGCCTCATGGAGCGACAGCGGGTTATGTCCCGAGAGGTTGCAGGTCGCGACTTGTGTGCTCAGTGATGGCGTGGGTCGGAGGCTCCCACCCAGGCCATGGGTGTAGTGTGGCCGGACAAGAGGCGGAAGAGAGGGACCGGCAGAGAGTGAGTCGGTTGGTGTGTCGGGTGCGTCCTGGGACGGCCACTCTGTAGACGATCCCAAAGACACAGATGGGGTGGCTGGCCCAAAGGGGCTACGAGATACAGATGAGGCGGCTGGACTGCAGGGGTTAGTGGATACGGATAGGGCGGCTGCCCCTGAGGGACCAGCGGATGCAGACGAGACGGCTAGCCCAGAGGGACCAGTGGATGCAGACGAGCCGGCTGGCCCGGAGGAGCTAGCGGTCACAAATGGGGGGATTGGCTTCCAGGGGCTAGCGGACAACAACGCAACGAACGGCCCAGAGTGACCAGTGGATGCAGACGGGATGGCTGGCCCATCGAGACTAGCAGATGCAGATAGGGTGACTGGCCGGGAGGGGTTAGCGGATGCAAACGGGGTGGCTAGCTAGGAGGTACCAGCGTGTGCAGACAGGGTGGATGGCTCAGAGGGGCTAGAAGACACGGACGGGGCGGCTGGCCCTGAGGGGCTAGCACAGGCAGACGATGTGTCGCCTGGAAGTGGCAGGATGGAAGACGGATTCACCACTTGCCCACATGATGGGAGGGACATCGATGAGCCAGAGTGAACCAGGTCACGGGGAAAGAGGTCCTCAAAGAAGAGGGCATTCAGGGACTCGATGATGTAGTGCCCGAAGGGATCCTAGAAGCGCAAGGCTTTTGACTAATGCGAGACGCCAAGAAAGGTACAAGGACACCCGCATGGGGCAAGCTTGCCGCCCTGTTGCAAGACGAGCAGCCACACGATGGCCACGCAACCCCCAGACGTGAGACGGGCGGTGGTCGACGCGTTGGCCACACTAGTGCTGGTACGGTGTGGACTGAGGGGGAAGGGGTCCATGGGGAATCTGGTCCCAGACCCACGTAGTGTAGGCCATGAACTCAAAGTAGAAACCGGCAGATAGACCGGAGTTGACTCGCATGGTGCGTCCCACGTCAGCCATGGTGCTGTTTCATTGCTCGGAGACGGAGTTCTAGGCAGGTTTATAAGGTGCTGATGTCTCATGAAGGATCCCGCGTGAGGTGAGGATGGTCGTGGTCACACCGATGAATTCACCGCCACGATTAGAACGAAAGCGGTGCAGGTAGTGACCACGCTCGTGTTCCGCATCGACGAGCCACTCGTGAATGGTGGAAGAGACATCACTCTTCTACAGAAGGCAAAAGATCCAGCGGTAGTGAGAGAAGTCGTTGGTGAGGGTAACAACACAACATCTGTGCTCCTGGACAAACTGTGTAGGAAGAGGGTCCATGACATTGGAATGGACTAGGTCAAGAGGGGCAAACGCATAGGAGGCAGACAGGGGGGTAAGCCGAGCTGTGTATCTTCCCTTGTGGGCAGTCGATGTACTCAGTGGGACATGGCACGGGAAAGGAGACAGGGTAAAGGCCCGTGGCCGGCTGGGTGGAGAGCTTGCTGTCCATGGCGACCGAGTGGAGGTGACAGAGGCGGCTGTGGAGAAGGCGGGTGTGCTAGAAGGAGAGCGCACACGTGACCAATACGTGGCCGGTATCGGCTGACGGGGAGGACAGACGAGGGACGTGCCACAGGTTGCCACAAGCGATGGCATAAAGGACGACACGACCAGACAGACACAATGACACAGTGCCAACACCACGCGAGTGCAAGACGTCCGGGCTTATGCGGCTGAGGGCAGTGACGGGCACAAGGCTGAGTTCAAGACCTGGGACAAAGAGGACATGGGTGACAAAGACGTCCTAGGCAGGACCACGGAAGCGAACAACGCCGACGCCGCGGACATGTAAGACCTGGCCAGAACCTGTCTGAGCACCTGATACATGAGTTATGGGACCAAGGATACTAAACGCCTCACGTGAGGCTATCATGTGATGCGTAGCTTCGGAGTCGAAGATCCAGATCCCGGCCGGATCCTGGACTAGCGTCGCCAAGTCGCTAGGAGACACAAGATAGTGAGCGAGTGACGCTGACATGATGGACGAGGGCGTGGACTGAAACCACCAGAAATCAAACAATCTGATGTCATTACAAAGAGGAGGGCATGGGAAATGACGAGACGACTGAGGATCCATGACATAACTGCAACTCAGTCTCTTTCATTTAGGGCAGGGCAGGAGAAAACGGGTTGACGGAACTCACACTTCCATGGGGAGGAGGGCGGGACAGTGCGAGTTGGAGCGCGATGAACTACTCCTATTGGTTCTCAGAGGTGGAGGGTCCTAGGGAGTAGATAGACTGCTGCATGACGACGCCTGATGGAGGGAGGGACGCCGACGGCTGTGGATGGTGCTCCTGCAGGGTTGGTGATGCCTGGGCAGGTGTGACCGTCAGAGGGGTAGAACTGCCAGGCAGGGTGGATGCAACAGGGGCGACGATAGCTATGGCAACGGCGGCGAGACGGTACTCACGCTGGCGACACATGGTGGGGATGTCACACGCCTTGTCTGTTGGGAGCAGGCACGTAAACCATACGTGTCCTTGCTGGCCACAGTTGTGGCAGACCGAGCTGCCCCCACTGGCATTGGTCCTATGCTGCTGCGAGCCCTTGCTCTTCTTGCCCATGCGCTTCTTCTTCTCAAATGAGGAGTTGGTAGAAGCAGCTGCTACAGGAGCGGCGACGGCCACGGAGGTGATGACAGGGAATGCGATTGTCTCGGAGCGCTGGATGTGTGACTCCAAGCGAGCCTCATCAATTTTGAGGAAGAGCTCGTATGCCCAGGACATGAGTCTGCCTTGGGCCGCCATCGCAGCAAGAACGTTTTGGCTCTAGTGGACGAAGACATTGGCAAACAAGTCGATGGCTTTGAACTTGATGGTGAGAAGCGTTGTGAAAGGGGGTGGAGCAGCATCGCTGAGGCGTCTGAGGATGTCCTTTGCCTACCGCTAGTAGGTGGTGACCAACTCCGTTGCCCCCATGTGGAGGGAGTTAAACTCCCGGAGCAGGCGACTGGTTTCTGCGTCACTAGAGAGGCCATGGGGACGCACTAAGATGTGCCATGCGGTCGCGGGGTCCGGAGTTCTCCCGATAATGAGGTCACTGAGGAAAGGTGTGGGGGCAAGACGCGCTGATAAAGGGGCGACCGGGATGAGAGCGCGGACAACGCGACCGGCGTCATACAGCTAGTCGGCCTGGTCGGGCTCGTACGGGAGGATGTAGCACGGCCAAAGGCCCTCGCCCTGAGGATGTAGCACGGCCAAAGGCCCTCGCTCTGAAAGCTGAGCTCCCACCTTGGGAACTGATCGCCGGCCTGGAGGAGTGGGGGCGGGGACTCAAAGTCCTTGGGCCTGCAGCCAGCACCCAGAGTGGGGCCAAGGACCAACAGTACAAATTGTTACTGGCGCTGGGTCTCTTGTTGTACCAGGTGTCGTGTGGCGTTAGATTTAGCATGATTGGCATGGTCGAGAGGGTGGAAGTGAGGGGAAGCATTCCCATGGCTCTGCCGTGTGGGCGGCTGGAGCGCCGCAAGCGTTCGTGTCAATGCGGCGAGCTGCTCGCAAATGGTGACTTGCGGGTCTGGAAGCGTACTGCTGCTACTCGCAATGATTCTTGGGGGCTGCTGCTGCTACTGTTGCTATTGCTGCTATTGCTACGGTTGTGGCCGATGCATTGGCTGCTGCAGTGGGGGCTGTTGCTGCCATTACGGTGGCAGCTGTTGTTGTTGTATGTAGTACTGTTGCTGCTATGAGTGCTGCTGCTGCTGCTGCTACTGTAACGGTTGTTGTTGTTGTTGATACAAAAGCTGCTGTTGTTGTTGAAGTTGTAGCAAATGCTACTCTTGCTATAGTTGCTGTAAGTGCTACAGATCTAGGAGAAAAGGTGGACCAGGGGGTCCTCTACTAGAGGAGGACCCCGTCCCGCAATGGCTTTCAGCCATGGTTGGCCTAGTGTGTGCTCCTCTTGTTCTCCCTTTTGCTTTGTTTTGTTTTTTATTGGGTTGTTGACGTTAGCATTGATGTCAACAGTGATGTCACAAGTGACGTCAGCCAAAGACATTGACATTGGCAGCGGTTGCTATGTTGCTAGTGCAGACCGTGCTACAATCGTTATTGCTGGTACTTCTGCTTTGATGCTACTACTGCTATTGTTACTACGGTGCTGCTGCAATTGGTGCTATTGATGTCGTAGCTTTGTGGTTGTGGTTACTTTTGCACTTCTACTTCAGTGCTACGACTGCTATTGTTGTGACTGCCATAGTCACTGCTACTACACTGTTGTTACTGCTACTGTACTAGCTGCGGCCGCGGCCGCTGCAACTGCTATGGTTGTGGTGTTGCTGCTACTGTGTAGCTACGCAGCTTCATAGCCATGGCTGTTGGTGTAGTTGCTTCTAGTAAGCGACTGCGCAACTAATGCTGTGGGGCTGCTAGTACGGTTGCGACTACTATGCGGCTGCGTGGCTTCTGCTGTTGTTGCGACTGCGCGGCTTCGTAGCTACGCAACTGTGCAGCCACGGCTTGTGGCGCGGTTACTACTGCTACGCAGCTGCGCGGCTGCTGCCGCTGCTGCTATTGCGTGACTGTGGCTGTGGCTATTGTTGTGACTATTTATTCGTCTACTGCTCCTATATTGCATAGTTGCAACTGTGTAGTAGTGGCTGCTGTTCTGGTTGCTCCTGTGTAACTGCTGCTACCGCTACTACTGTTACTACTACTACTACGGCTGTGGCCGCAGATCTGTAGCACATGTTTGTTGTTGTTGCTGCTGCTACTGCTACAGCTACGCTGCTCCCATTGTAGAGGAGAGAGGGGGCCAGACGGGACACTTTCCTTGTCTGTGGTGCTGTCGTCGTGTGCGTCGGTGCCGTCATAGCATCGCTTGTCATGTTGCCGGTCCGCCAACGCCACCGCCGTCGCGAGGTCAGTGTTGCCGAGAAAATTTTGGTAGCATTTCCTCCGCGTCAGGAGCTTTTTGATGATGCCACCCGGGCTAACTCTGCCAGGAAGTAGAGTTTCTCCTTCATGGGCACGATTCTGGGTCCTATGGCGTTGACTTGGACCTGTACGCTTCGCTGATGCTCAACTATGTTGCTTCTGATACGCTTTGGTTCTGATACCACGCGAGAAATCCTAGACTAGTGCGACGTGTTTAGACTGCAGCATCACTAGAGTAGGCATGGCCCCACGCTTGTTACTTTGCAGTGCTGCCCCCTTCGGTGCAGTGATTCTGTGATAGAGAAAATTGCGCGCTAAGGAGTTTGCGTCAGAAAGGCAAAAAAAGCTGGAAAGAATTGCTTAGTAACTGAGAATGAACAACAATGGGAGACCCCTGCAAGAAATAGCCCTCCTTAAGCTCTATAGAGCTTGTGACTCAGCTTTCCAGCCAATCACAAAAATGACCTATTTTCTGGCAAGCAAGGTTTTCTCGGTGAGCCTTGCCAGACAACCCAACAGCCCGAAACCCGGACGTCGTCCGTTTTCCCTAAGAACTGGACCATACCAAAACACCCATGCTGTGAACTCAGTCGTGCAGTCACAATCACTTGGAAAAATAGTAGCAAGGAGTTATGGTAACCTAAACAAAGGTAGCGTGTAGGCTAGTCTCCAGTCACAACAGTGCTCGAACAACTTGAAACTCGGACCCAAAGCAAAACATGACGCTACAATTACAACCGTGCAGACAGATCTGGCACATGACGCGAGCAGATAACATCTCTCAGTTGGTGTGTGGGCTTTGGCCTGACACCCTTTTGAGGACAGCGGGGTTACTTGGGGTGTGGCATGATGCTATAGTCGAGGTTATGCTGGTCGAGACTCGCATACTTGGTGAGTTCTACCGGTGTGATGTGGAGCCCCATTACCTCCATGTGTTATGTATGATCCATGCAAGGCTAAGCTGGTCGAGACCTGTGCACCTGGTGAGTCCTAGCGGTGTGACGTGGAGACCCATTGCTTACATGTGTTATGTATGATCCATGCAAGGCTAAGCTGGTCGAGACCTGTGCACCTGGTGAGTCCTAGCGGTGTGACGTGGAGACCCATTGCTTACATGTGTTATGTATGATCCATGCATGATGTGGTCGAGACACGGATACCCGGAGACATTTTCTGGGGTCACGAGGAGACCTTGTTTCTCTGTCTCTCTTGCATGATGTTTGACAAGTAGGTGTGTGATTGACTTCGTGCATGGTCGAGACCCGAGAATTTCGTAGGATGCACCATTGTCACAAGGAGACCCTGTGCTGTGGTATGCTTGATCAGTGCTCGCTATGACTGGTTGCCTGAGCCATCATCTCTTGCCTTCGCTCAGACATCGTTATGTTGACAGTTGTGTCAGCTAGGGGGAGTGTTGGTGTGTGTGGCCTCCACCCGTCACGAGCGATGACAAGGAGATCATCGGTACAGGTGAGCGCGATGACATGGTCCCCGATGCGGACACCGGAGACACCGGTGCGTTGGCAGGTGGTGGACCACCCACTCGGAGCTGACCGACGACTACCCCAGTGTCGTGGATGTTGTCTCAGACCTCCTGTAGTTTTTCAGTAGCCTATCCTTGATGTGGACGCAGCTGGCGCCGGAGCACCGACGAGTGGTGGCTCCATCCACCAGTAACTACCAAAGAGCTGCCACGACCCCCTCGGTGCATCGTGGACTGGCTCTTGAGCCCGACTTGCATGTTTTGCATTGTCTATCCACCAAACGGTACCGGACTTATGCGTGTGACCAGTCGTACCGTCCGGCTCAAGATTTTGCATCTCTAGGTTCAGACGGAGTAGCGTTCTGATTTGTCTGCACGGAGTTATGGCCAAAACAATGTTTTTGGGTTGGTTTTAGGAGAGACCTTGCACTGCCCTGTGCGACACCTGCATTGCGACGCGGCGGGTTTTTATGCTGTGGACTTGTCAGTTGTTATCTCTCATTGTATGTGTTTTGTTTATGGAAGCACGTTTGACACTCTTTGTGTCGTCTAGCCAAACCCTTGCCGTTTCGCGTCCATCCCTGTGTTGACGTCCCGAGCTAACTGAGCGCTGACGCCCAGTCAGTGGCAAGTGTGCTACGAGGCTTCCTAGAATCTTCTCACTCTCGTGGCAGTGACCGCCATTGGTGTGACTGCTGAGGAGGCCTGCCGATAGAGCTGAACACGTCATGCGTCTAAGAGAAGAGGCTCTAGCAAATTGCGTACATACCTCAGCATGCGTCGGCTCCACCTAACGACACTACCGCAGTGTCGCGTCACGCCGTTTATCATCTGCAGGCCGATAAACACAAGCCGAGAGGACACAACACAGCACAATGAGAGATGAGCAAAAACCAACATTCGTGTTTAGTTGATACAGATAGATGGCTCATCATATTCGGGTTCCTTGCGCGCTGTGTGTTTGGAACAGTGAGGTCATCACGTTTTTTCCTATGCGGATAGCTTGTGTTGCTTGAGTTCTTAAGCTGTGAGACGGTTGCACCCGACTCAACATCCACAACTCCTTGTGTATATGGGCATTTGTCACTTTCTTGTAGGATAGTCTGTGTGAGTGAAGTCAAGAGGTTGCTTACATGGTTTCACACCGGAAACCAAGAGCTGCATTGGTTTAGCTTGAAAAGCACCATGAAGTGAAATGTTGATGAATAAGTTCACCTCTGTCAAAAGTTTACTCTTTAACTCTCTTTTGGACTAGTGCATGTTTGAATGGGTCTCACATGGCAAGTGAATGTCGCCATGAATGCCTGGTCTTGAACAACCATGCGAATCATCCTAGAGAAATTTTTGAGAGACAGCTTCCTAGCTTTGCTGTCGCTCGCTTGGTAGTACAAGCCAACCAGCTAACTCACGAGCACATACAAGTGGAGGTGAGAACAGCAAGGGGCGGACTAGGGACACAAGTATAAGTGTCAGAAGCTGCAATTGTCAAATTGTGCAGAGAGAGAGATGACAACTGAGGTCTGAGCAGCCTAAATAGCGTCACGGACCTAGTGCACACACACGCGGCGCACAAGGGCGCTATTTCCTAGCAGGACAAAACAGTGGCAAACACGCAGTTTTGGCCATAATTGCCTGCAGACACGTCGTAACGACAAGCCGTTTGAACCAGAACGGCAGTATCGACGAGATCTACATCCTGATAGGCTGCACGCCTATGTGTTGTGACACAGCATGAGTCTAAAAAATATGGAAGTCTTGTGGGCGCCCGTCGTCGCCGGCCGCCAGCCTTCTGCCACCGTCGCTGGTCTCAGGGATTTGCACGTGAATGGACATGAGCCCAGGGGTCACCCTAAGCTGTGTCAACACACACAACATCACTCCCCCATGACCGGAGGGCGAAAAACATCCATGCACATGTAGATACTAACGCCGTACAGAGCAGAAAACACACAGCCACTGCAGGCAGCAGGCACAACACATGCAAGGTGGCACATGAGCAATCAACCTGCAACAGGGATGGGGCAGAGTCCAACGGAACGAGTGGCCGCATGAAACTTCGAACAACCCAGAGCCTTGGTCAGAAAATCCGCGCACTGCCTGTCAGTACTCAAGTGGATGAATCGGATCTCATCACGATCAAGCAGATCACGCACAAATTAGTGCTCGACATTGATGTGCTTGGTGTCCGCTTGGAACACACCTGAGTTCTTGGCGATGGCCTCCGCCCTCATGTTGTCACACTGGAGGACCACGGGGGGAATGGACTGACTCAATTCACGCAACAGACGGACGAGGCAGACACATTCCGCTGCACTGGCGCCTAGGGTAACATACTTTGCCTCAGCAGTGCTGCGTTCGATGCAGCCCTGCTTCCCACTTCACCGGGACACTACAGTGCCCCTAATGAGAAAGATGTAGCCAGTGTAGCTCTTATCATCTAGATACCACGCCTAGTTACTGTCTCTATACCCATCAAGCACAAATGACACACGCTTGTGAAAGCACACGCCAAAACGTGCAGTGGACAGAATGTAGCGCACACACCGGACTGCGGCCTCCAGTGTTTGCTGGCGTGGAGCCTACAAGTACTCGGCGAGCAGGTTGACAGTGAGGGCAATGTCGGGTTGTGTCGTGGTGGCCAAGTACATGAGCGAGCTGATGACTCGTAGGAACAGAGTCACATCAACTGGCTCCCCCAGGTCAGCCGGGTCATCCACCTTCAGGGCGGCCTGCCCCTTAGGGGTCGTGGGCGTGGAGGCCGTGCGGATGGCAGCAAGGTGGTTGACAAAGCGCTCCTCCACATTCTCTGCGTAGCTTCCCTGATGGACATGGAGTGTGCGACGGACACAGTCGCGCACGATATCCATCCCTAAAAAAATAGAGGCCTCACCAAGATCTTTCATCTTGTCGGCGGAGGAGAGAACGGCCTTGGCAGCGTTCACTCCTCCTAGGTCAGGCGAGGCGATCAGAAGATTGTCCACATAGACCAGGATGGCAGCGAGCGGTGCTGGGGACTGTGAGGTGAATAGGGATGGGTCAGCGTCGCTCTGAACATACGCAGCGCGTCTCAACGTGCTGGTGATCTCCTGGTTCCAGCAGCGAGGTGATTGTTTCAGCCCGTACAAGGCCTTCCGCAGCCGGTACATGCGACCGGTACCATCCTCAAAGCCAGGTGGCTGGACCATGTAGATCTCCTCCTCAAGATCCCCGTTCAGGAAAGCGTTGTTGACATCCATCTGATGGAGTTCCCAGTCATGCTGTGCCACCTGGCTCAGCAGCGTGAGCGTGGTCGTCATCCGCCCAACAGGAGCAAAGGTCTCGATGTAGTCCACTCCAGGGACCTGAGAGAAGCCCTTTGCTATCAAGCACGCTTTGTAGCGCTCCACAGTGCCGTCTAGCTTGAGCTTCTTGCGTAGAACCCACTTGGCCTTGATGGCCTTGCTGTTCTTTGGCACGTCCACCAGCTCAAAGACGGTGTGCTCTCGGATGGCATCAAGCTCAACCTGGCAGGCAGTGCGCCACTGCTCAGCGTCAGGGGCTGACAAGGCCTCAGGTAGACTGGTGGGATGGGGGGATAGCACTGGTGCCCTGCGTGTAGCCAGGGCATATGCCGCAGAGGGAGGGTCAACCGTCACCATGAACTCAACGATGTCACGAGCAAGACCGTGCTCATGAGCAAGTAGTGCCATACCAGTGGCACAGCCATGGTGAACTTCAGCAAGGTCGTGAGCACTCAGGCCGAGGGCCTTCGTGCCCAGCTCACCTCTGACAACGTTGCGCGTGGGGTGAGGGTGGAGATGTCCGCCGGGTGCCCGTGTGTAGGGGTCCGACGGGGCAGGAGCAGTGGGCGTTGCTGGCTCACACGCTGGTGTGGACTACACGACAGGTGCGCCACTCGAGGCTGGCGTGGCCTCAACAGCTGGGGGCGGGTCCACAGCAGACGCAGGCGCATCCGCGATCGGAGGCAAGGACGGCTCAAAGCCAGACAAGGATGCGGACGCAGGGTCAAACTGAGCCTCAGGTGCGAAAGCAGGCGCAGGCTGAGGCAGAGCCTCAGACGCGGAGGCAGACTCGGACGCAAACACAGACACGGGCAAGAGCGGAGAGTTGGGGGTAGAGGAGCGAGCCACAGGTGGGGTGGGGCTGGGGGTGCCGATGGGTACAACTGCTGAGGACAGCCCCGCGGGTGCCGGCGACAGAGTGACCACACTGGACGAGGGCACTATGCCAACCGTGCCAAGAGTCTCCCCCACACTACGGGGTCCGGAACACCCAGGGGCATGAGCAGGACACAGAGTGTGGATGCGAGCAAGGTCGCGGAAGGCGAGATCCTCGAAGAAGAGAGCGTCACGGGACTCCACGATGCGGCATCCCTTAGGGTCCCAGAACCGCCAGGCCTCCGAGCTCCGGGCGACGTCAAGGAAGGCACAGATGCGGCCCCGCAGAGAGAGCTTGCTCCCCTTCTGCTCCGGTGTGAACCAGACGCAGGCAAGGGCGCCCTAGACATGGGCCAGGCGCAGGTCCGCGCGACGCTCGAACCACAGCTCGTAGGACGTGCGGTGACCTGGGAGGGGGCCGTGGGGAATGCGGTTCCAGACTCAGGTCATGTACGCCATGCCCTCAAGGGTTAGCTCCTGAGCCGGTCAGTGGATGGCCAAGGAACCGACTGAAATCCTTGGTGAAGTCTGGAATGGCCTTCATCAGACTGGAGGCGGCGCGGACCGCCATCTGCGTCTGGGCGGGGTCAGACGCCTGGTAGGGGTTGAGGTAGTAGGCGAGGACTCCCTCGCTCATGGCCCGCATACAAAAGCACGGCTCCCAAGATTTGTAGTCGTTCCCAGCCCGGAAGATGGGAGGGTCTAACTCAAACCACTTGGGTGGCTTGACCGTCGGTAGAGCTACAGCTAAAGCCATCGCGGGACCGGGCATAGAGGAGGATACCCCCTTGCCCAGACGGGCCCGCAGAGGTAGCTCCTCAAAGCTCAGAGGGCGGCGAGACGAGCTCAGGCCGGGAGCGAGGTGATCCTCACTTGGGTCTCCTGACGGGTGCTGCTGCTGCTGCTAGGCCTGCTGCTGTTGAGGCACTAGGCCTCGGATCAGATCCTGCACCTCAGTGACCTGCTTCGTCAGAGCATTGCGACTCTCCACCTGTAGGTCAGCCAACGCGCGCACTTGGCGTGCCAATGTCGTCGAACTTGGTGGCCGCTGTTGCTGTTGCTGTTGTGGCGGCTGCTGCTGTCGCTGCTGCTGCTACTGCTGCCGGGAGCGAGGAGATCCTCACTTGGGTCTCCTGACGGGTGCTGCTGCTACTGCTGGGCTTGCTGCTGTTGAGGCACTAGGCCTCGGATCAGATCCTATACCTCAGCAACCTTCTTCGTCAGAGCATTGCGACTCGCCGCCTGTAGGTCAGCCAACGTGCGCACTTGGCGTGCCAATGTCGTCGGGCTCGGTGGCCGCTGCTGCTGTTGCTGTTGTGGCGGTTGCTACTGTCGCTGTAGCTGCTGCTGCTGCTGCTGGTGGTGGTGTAGAGGCTGATACTGCTTCTGCTACTGTTGCTGATGCTACTGCTGATGCAGCTGCCGATGTGGTGATGATGGCAGTGCCTGGCGTTGGCCGCTGACGGAGCTGCCCTTGGCAGCTACGTCGGTGGTGGCGTTGGGGAGGGTTTGCTTCGGCATGACGACCGCTTGCTCCCTCCTTCTCTTCCCCCCGCTTTTTTTTTGTGTTGCTACCGCGTAATGCTGTTGCGTAACACCTCCGCAGAACGTCTCCGCGGGCCCCCTCTACAGTACGCCTCACCGCGGAAGTTGACCGCGGATTACCGCGGGTTATCTCGGGCTGAGCGCACTTGCGTTGACGCGGAGCACAGCAGGGTGACGTGCAAAGCCACCGCGGTCACGCTGGTGCAGAACGCGGCGGAGTGCCTCAAGCTGTCGGGGAACCTTGTCAGTTTGTTCCGCGACCACCGCACGGTTGCCGCGACTGGCGACAGGTGGATTGCCGCGGAACGGGCGCGATCTTGCGGCCGCCCCAGCACACTGGGGCACCGCCGTGGTTGTTCCAGGACCACCGCGGAGTGGTTGCGGCGGAAGGCCGTGGATCAGCGGAACACCGCGGAGCTGCCACGGTACCTTCACCGCAGAGTGACGGCTTTGGAACACGGCGCGCGACGACGGTAGATCCGTGGCACCGTCGGCGAGTTCTATTGCGGTCGCTGAGCTGCCGCATCGGCTACGGAGGCCTCGTCGCCGTGGAACACCGCCGAACACCGCGGAATTTTCCGCGGAACGGCTGCTGCTGTCGCGAAACGACCGCGGAACTGTCGCGGATGTATTAAAAAAACGGTGGGAACGGTGGTGGGTCCTCCCATGACCTCTCGCCAAGACAAGGGGCACTGCTGCTACTACTACTCAAGGCAATGGCTGCGGTCGCTCACTGCCACTGCGGTCAGTGCATCTCTGGTACGGACCTGTTTGAGCACTGGCTCGCTGCTCTGATACCTGCTGGTTTGTGTGGCTTCCACCCGTCACGACCGACACTGCTAGTTTACCGATATACCCACATTCGGGGTACATGGCAGAGGAGGGCGTGATGACACGACGAGCCTCCGGACTGCACCGAGACTTCTCCAGCACCTACGACAGCGCCGGCAAGACGCGGTCGATGCGTTCCGGCAACCATGTGGGCTTGTCATGAGGTAGGAGAGTTTTCTCGGTGGGTTGAGACCCGCGCACCCGGTTGAGTGTACCGGTGCCCGATGGCTGTTGTGGCGCTTCCGATGTTTGGAAAGCCGTCTGTGATGTCTGGACGTTGATTCTGAGATTTTTTGGTACTGCTCATGTTTTCTCGGTGGTCGAGACCCGGGCACTCGGAGAGCTGTTCCGGTGCCTC